>CAUJNA010000562.1:37009-197101 GCA_963377175.1 Effrenium voratum | reverse complement strand
CCGACTGGTGAAACCTTGCATAACTTTTGGTCCCGCCGCTCTGGCTCAACAGTGCGTGTGTGATAGGTTTTCAATTTGCTAGAGGTCTGCACTTGCCTTGCCTGCAAGCACTGCCATGGCTGAAAAACAGCCTCTCACAATTGCGGAATACAACGCATTGTCCATCAGCAACGCACTCAACTTCGGGTACTATTATGTGCAAGGTGCCGTAGATATTACTCAGGTACTCGCCAATGGTCAAGCCACGGATCGGTACGTGAATGCTCTCCGGCAGTGGGACTTGCCCATCGGAAGCTGGAAGGTCTTTCTTGCGCATCACCCTTATGTCAAGTTTGCGTCCCGTAGGAGCCTTAGGATAGAACAGCACCCCGGTTGGCGGTTCGGTAGCCCGCGGCCTCGCAGTCTCGGCTTTCAGGAAATTGACTCGCTGCAAAGCAACGTGGTGTGGTATGAGGCCGAGCGGGTGGTATGTTTATACCATCAGGCATCCCTAGGGGCAAACTTTATGGACGCCTACATGGGAGCTACTGCTTTTCGGCAAGTCCGGCAGGACAGGTTGCGGCAACAGACTGGATTTCCTATTGCAGGCTTGGCTTCCTTGGTGGTAACAGATGCTAATCGTAAATCCCTGGCCAGCGCACTAGAAGCCCCTGGATCTGATGCTGCTCTGGCACAGGAAGGTCCTGCATTGCCCCCGCAGGCCACTTGCCACCGCAGGCTGCGGGTGGAGGGGGCTACGGTGCTGGCACTGCCAGCCCGGCGGCCCCTCCTGCCCAGGTTGCGCCCATCCGCACAGTGACCCCGCTGTCTGGGGCCGACTTGCTCGAGCGTAGAGTTGCGGCCCCCACACCCCCTGCCCCTAGCGTGAGTGTGCCTGCTGCTGTCCCTGGCTCCAGTGTGTTGGCGGCGGCCTCGTCTGCGCAGCACCCAGACCCATTTCTTCCTGTGCCCTCTCCCTCCGTCTCAGGAACCCAGCATGGTGGCACGTGAGCGTGTTGTGGAGGGGGCTTGGCCAAATGACGACCTTTTTCACTATGTGGACCAGATACTGCCCGCCCAGGTCACTCCGTGGACTGAGGTGATTGTAGTCGTGGGACACAACTTTCATCACCAAGCCGCTATCTCGCGTTGGCTTTCTGTGGGACATACCTGCTCCGCCGGCTCGCCGCCACCCTTGGTCCTTTTTGTGCCAGTGTGTGCTGTGTATGAAGGGGTTTACCCGGTTGCCTCGCAGGTCTTGCCACAGGTCATGGAATGTGCCCGATGCTTTTTGCCCAGCTCGCATATTCTTGTGGTCACTGAGCGTGTCATGCCTGGCCTCTTCCCAAATTTGGCAGATCTCTGGCAGATCATATCCACCTCGCAATCCTTGGGGGTGCCGGGTGCCGCAGATGTGTTCCCGGGTATGATCCTGTTCACGGGCCAGGACCCTGACCCCTTTTTTTGGGCTGAGGCAATTGTCAGTGTGGGGGACCCTGGGGACAATGCTGTGTGGAGAGCCAGCTCTTCGCTTGCTCTTAGGCACCAAAGTGATGGACGGAGTAACTTACTCGCGCCCTCTGCGGTTGCTGAATCAGATACCCCGCAGGATTCTCGTGCCTTGATGGCCAGTTTGCACACGCCATTTGCCGGATGCCGTCCGGAAAGCTCCCTGGAGGTGGCATGCCTCGCCAGTCTGCTTGCTACGGCCGCCATCGCATCCTGCTTTGAGGTGCGCGAGCCGTCCCGGTCGCTCTCACATGTAGCAACTGGCGCGGGACACGCGGGCCACCGGAGGTTGTCTTGCAACTTCTGGAAGTGTTGGCGCCGCTCCGGGTGCTCTCCTTCCCAGGCTGGGGGACCACCGTCTGTGATGTAGCTACTCTTGAGCACACCATCTCCTTTGGAAATAAGGGGACGCCGCCGCTCTTTGTTCAGGCGCTGCACACTAGGGATGCCCCGGACCTCGGAGCCTGGTACCCACTCATCGTTGGGCTCGCGCTCTGTTCGTCGGTCACTGAGAGGGTCCCATTTTGGTATCTGCGGCGGCGCTTGCAAACGGGCCCGCATTCCAGTTTTCGGGTCCCGTTGGGTGGCGGCCTGCCAGGGTTGACGCTGGAGCACTTTCCGGTACCAGGGGGCCTTAAAGCATGCGAGCCCATCCTTTCACCTACGTGGGGATTGTCGCCTGTGGTAGCTGGTGGGTCCTCTCAGGAACCCCAGCCAAGTGTAGGGCATGCCTTGCAGACCATCGCTGCGCATGCATCGGACCTCCAGGATGCCTTGCTGCAGGTTTCTATGCCGGCCATTGCGGGCTTTGCCCTGAGACGCCCGAAAGCCGCTCCGGCCACGCGCCTCACGGTTGACTTTGGGGCGGTAGGGCAGGCATCGGCCTCTGCCGAGGCTGACATCACTTTCTTGTGCAGTGGTCCCGGAGGCAGTGTGTATGGGCCCACTTCCCAGCCCGTGGACTGGCGTGCCGAGCAAGGGTTTCAGTGTGATCGCATTGCTTGCCTGCGTGCTACCAAGGTCCTACTCACGCTTGCCATGTGTCGTAACGCTTGGCCCCACATCTTTCGCGGCCATCGTCAGTGGAATGTCGCTGACGCACGTGCGTCCCATAGATATGGGGACTTCGCGCGATACGCCCAGCACTTTGCGTGCAGCATGTTTCAGCCGTCCACTTCCTTCCTCGTGGGCTGCGCCATGGTGGCTTGCCTTGTTTCCGAACGCGGAGCCTTGCTTCGTGGCTTCTCGGCTGGGTCATACTCGTGTACTGTTGCTGCCATTGTGTGGCGTCACTTGCTAGGTCGGGATTCCCGCCTCCATGTGCGCATTGGTGGTGTTTCTATGCCGCCTCCTTGCTTGCGAGGCCTCGCCCAGTCGGCCGGTGACTATGCGCTTGAGAGCGTCAAAATTGTCCAGGTGACCACCGACACGTCGTGTCCGTGGAGCAGTGTAGGGGAGAGTGGTGTCCGTGCGGCCCTCAATGCCGAAGGCATCGGTGTCCTTGCTGTGCATGATGACCGTCGCATCTTCGGCGTAAATGGCCACAACTATAGCCACCTTGTCAAGATACTAGATGGCGCTGGACCATCGCTGCATTCCGCCTTCGCTCGTTCGGATGACCTTTACTACCAGTGGGCGGGCTTTGACCCAAGGTCCGCGGAGTACCTGCAGCACATTGCGCTTGCCCTCGCGTGTCAGGAACCCCAGGAGTTGGTTCGTGTCACTGACCGACCACAAATCCCACGCATGATTTCTGACGCGGCCTGGCTTGCCGCCGCCGCCGGGGAGAGTGCTCTCCTCATGGAGCTCAAGGCAGACCCCAATGACGCAGCGGACGCATGGGTGTCGCGCTCCCTGCATGGCCTCATGGACCTGCCTGCCTACCGAGCCACTGCCCTTGGGCGGGCTGCCGCTAAATATGTTCATGATCGGTTGATGCAACTGCCAGTTGCCCAAACGCTTGACTTTATGTGGTACCAGGCCCTAGCCAGTGTCTCCGCCCTGCGCACCTTCCAGGACCCCCCGGCCCAGTGGCGCTCCTTCTCTCGGCGTGATGCAATTCCAGCCTGGTGCCGTTTGTACAATCGCCTGCATCCTGGGGTGGACATTTATTCGGTCCACTTTGTTAAGAAAATGCCGTGGTGCCAGTACTTCAACGGCCATGGCAGTCGTACCGACTGCCAGCTCCCTGATGGCTCCGAGGTCTCGTTGGCAGTTATGCTGCCGGATTCACTCGGCGGCAGTGTGAAGTATATCAAAGGGTTCGCATTCGAAATCAGGACTTCCTTCCCCCAGGAATTGGCTGCCCCGAAGCAGGCTTATGTGCGCAACATGCAAGTGGTGGTCTCTCATGAACAACGTGATTACCGGGAACCCCTCATCAGCCATGCCAAGCTCGTGGGTGAAGAGGGCTTCACTTTCGTTCCGGACCTCAGCTCCGTCAAACCCCCTAGGCATGGCGTGAGCATGTGGCACCATGTGCTTGGTGTACACTCGGATCGCATTCCCTCTGTCCTTGGGGTGGCCTCTGGGGACGCCCCGCGAAGCTATCTGCCTCCTCGCGTTGAATATGTTGGGTTTGCCCGTGATCTGGAACAGGCCTTCAACTTACTTGCCTGCGGCCTCCGGGCGCCTGATGGCACGGGGTGGGTCAGCTTTGATCACTTGGTACGGTCCGAGCTCACCTCAGCCGCATGGGAGACCTTGGTGATCCATACGGAGGGACTGGCTGGCTCTTGGCAGGGAGAACGTGCGGAGGGTTGGCGTCGCCTTCTAGAGTGTGGCCCCACATTCCTCTTCAACGTGTCCCGATGGGCACTTCATGAGCGTCCTGATTGGCGTGTTCCATGCCCTTTCTTCCCAGCGCGTCGCCTTTGGCATCCAGGGACTCTTTGGCACCGGTAAGACCTACTGCGCCAGTGCTGCCCTCATTCTGCTAACTCGAATGCTGGGCCTCAAGGCACTGTTTGTGGCTGAGCCCAACTTGCCCTTGCAGGAATTCTCGCGAAATGTGCAGTCCCTACTCGCAGATGCCCCGGAGGAGGTCAGTTGTCAGTTTCCGCGCTTGCTTGGGCGGGACCATGACCAAGCCACTGACCTTGATGTCGCTTATGAGACCCGCTCTCAATTCCTCAGGGACAATGAGCCCTGCTGTGTTGCCATTACTCTCGGCTCCCTTCTCCACGAAATTGGACGCCGTGGCCCCTTGGCCTCTTTTCTCCAGGCTATCCATCTTATGTTTGTGGATGAGTCCCAGCAGGCGGGTCAGGCCGCTTATGTGGCTGTTCATGGTGCAGTGCACTGCACAGCCCTGACGGTCCACATTGGTGATGATCGGCAAACTCGGGGGGCCTCGGGCAACGACCCCATCAGAGAGGAGGTTCTGCGGCGATTATGCCAAAAGAAGGTTGCCCTTCATGGGCTTTCGGATTGGAGCGTCCCACAGGACTTCCTGGTGCTGGCGGCGGCACAAATCACCGGCGAGCGTTCACAGGAAGCGCTCCCTGCCGCCCTAGGCATGGAGTACCTTGCGGCTGCTGGTCGTGGTCTGCCCACTGTGGCAGCCACCGTCCGCAGCGCCAATGGCCTTTCTAGTGACGGATCTCCCGGGCTCAATCTTGTTCTGCCCAGTAGTATGCGGGTTTCGCCTACCGCCTACTTCATGAGTGTGGCTGTTTGGTACCCTCATCTGGTGCGCATGGATGATGATGGTCGAGTCATTATCGGCAGGTGTGTCCAGCAGGCCGCTGAAGTCATAGCCACCAGGAATGTCATGCTCAATGGCATAACTACTGGAGTTTCCGGCCTCCGCTCTGTTGAATGGCAACCTAAGCTGCTGTACTTGCAAGGTCGTGATGTCGCCCTGGGGCTTGCGGCAGAGTCCTTGCAGGCCGTTGAACATGTTGTGGACGTCCTTTTGGCCTCGTTCCACGGCTCCTTTCGGCGTGGGCATGAAACACCCAAGCTTCTCCTCACGACCCCGCATAATGACACGCACGATTCGGTGTGCCGTCATTTTATCGGCGGTCAGGTCGATGAAGCGTGGCCGGACCTGCTCCAGGACGTGCTCTTGGTCCATTTGCTTATGGCGGGCACCCCCCTCCTTGTCGAGGCTCATGATGCCAAGGAAAAGGCACGTGCCACTTCCCAAGCCATTGACGCGCGCTTTCAGAGTTGCTTGCAGCAGCTTCAACGCTTGACGCACGATGAACGCCTGGCTTACCTGCAGCAGATCACCCCGGCTAAGGTCCGGGAGTACAGGCGGTCTAGGCCCACACTCTTTAGTCAGTACCTCGAATGCACGAACACGGTCAAGGCCACCGGCATGACCGGCACGGTCTCCGTTGTCATAATAGGCAAAGACTCCCGTTTTCTCCATTATGGCAGTGAAGCGGAGGCGCGCTTCAACGTGTCGCTGACCAGGGCCAAAGCGCTCACTGTGGTCCTTGCTCCGCCGAGCGCCACCGGACCGCTAGGCATGCTGCAAACCGCGAGCGCGCGCCTCTTTGGTCGATTGGACATGGCCAGCCTCCAGAAATCTGCGGAGCCCGTTGCTACGTTGTTTGGTTTGTGCTCTGGCCTTGCGGATCTTGATGAGCATTCTTGGCACGGTGCCCATCACATCGGCCATGCGGCCCCGTGGAAGGAGTTGACCCTGGCGCTCTCCCTGAAAAGGCGGGACTCTGAGGAACCCCTCCTGCTCGCGCTCCGCTTGGATGGGCTCGGCCCGAAAACTAGCCGTGACCTTTCGGTGTTCTGCTATCAGGAAATCGGAGGCGATGTGGTCCTGTCCTTCACGATGCTTGACGACCAACTCGTGCTGCACGGCCCCATGGGCGCCTTCCCGGTAGGTTCTGCCTGAGAGACTACTGAGGCTGTGCAATGTGGCGACGCTTCTCTCTGGCCGGTTTCTGGCCTCGTGTTTTTCGGGGCGGCCACGGCCCTGGCGCATGGGGATGACCTTTGTGAAGGTGCGCCCTGGCCCAGTTTGGCCTGCCTTTCAAGGGACCCGACGTGCATAGCTAGGCCGCGCCCGCTGGCGCCCAAGAGGCGTCCGACCCCGATCCCGCCTGCTCCCGCCAAGCGGCCACGGGGTCAGTCCCCAACACCTGCCACCGGCGGCCCAGGAGTCGAATGGAGGCCCCGCCTTCCCCCATCAGCCGACCGTGCTGCCTCCGTGTGGGACCCTGCGCCAGTGTCTGGTGGCCCTGTAGCAGGTGAAGCCTACAGTGCATGGCCCACAATCGAACAGGGGCAGCAATCACTCGCACACCCTCGCAAGCCCCTCATTACGGTCAGTGATATTGAGGGTCTGCCTTCGGCAGTGCGGGCCCAGTGGCCAGACGTCTCTGGGCTTCCCGCGGATATCATCACGCGAGTCAGTAAATACCTAACCTTTGTTACTAGGCACGACCCTAAGACTCCTGCGACCGTAGAGGGCTTTGTCCTGCTGGAAAGCATCGCTAGCCGCACACATCTGATCCGCGCCCTGCGAAATCTTGTCCGTGAAGGCCTGTCGGTCACCGCTGATGCGCTAGCTGCCGTCGCTGACTTTGTCAGTACGCACAGCAAGGCACGCTTCGAAATCAAGCATTCGCCCACTCGCGGGTTGTGCATTCGGGCCATCGCGGGCCACACGGCCGTCCTAGACCCTACCCGCCATCTCCCTTTGATGCGGCATGATGAGGCCATCCGGCGTCGACGAGCGCTCCACTGCACAACTTGGGCCAGCGCCGAATCCATCCTTGCGATGGGGCTGCTTCCTGGCGCCTTGATGGGTGGCAAGCGTACTCATATCCACTTGACCACCTACCCGCTTAATACACAGGGCTTTGTGGAGGCCCGGGGCCATCGGCCATACGCCATCGCAGTCGACCTTGTGAAGTGCCTTCACGCAGGGGTGGCGCTATACATTGCGGGTGGTGAGACTGTGCTCACCTCCGGGGCTGCCTTCACTCTCACTGATGGCCAGGACGTGCAGGGCATCCACCCCTCTTGCATTTCTGCCGTGTATGATGCCTTCACCGGTAAGGATGTCACGGACACAATCGTGCAGGGCTCCTCCCGGGCGCAGGCAACTCCTATGGAGGTTTTCACTGCAGAGGCCGCGTGACTGTGCACACCAAGGAGGAACTGCAAGATGCCCTTGAATTCCTTACTGCTGCCGTGGAGGCGGCTGGACAAGGTGGGGAGACTTCGGCCACTGAGGCCACGAGCATGTCGGATGACGGAGCAGACCACACCGCCTCGGCCTCTCACCCTGGTGGGACCCATTGGGTACCCCAGGGCGGGAGTGCTGGGCAGGAGGCCATGCAGGTTGACGCCGGCGACCCGCTCGAAGTGATGTTGGCACCTGATGAGATCAATGAAGCCTTGAATGCCCTGCACCGCAGGAATGTGTCGTTGATCGAAATTGACACGGATAATGAGGCAGAGGGCGTTGAGCCCGATATCGAGGCCGAACCGCTCCTGGAGGAAGCCGATCGCATCAGTGTCGCCAGCTCTGCGCCGGAATTCCATGAGTGCCTACCCGCTACGGACGAGGATGCGGCTCGGCTCGGCTTTGTGTCCGCCTTTGCTCCGGAGCCGGAAAATGGTCCGGTAGGGCGCGGCCTGCAGGACGATGCGGAAATTGAGGAAGACCTCGACCCGGCAGTGCTGGAGAGCCTAGACGAGGCTGTTGCTGCTCTCGCGCTGGTCCCGGATAGGGCCGCTGCGAAGGAGGTCCTCTCCCTGCATGACTTGAGCCATTTCACGCTGCTCCCCACTAGCTATCCGTGGGGGGACGTCCTTTTCAGCACTGATCCGGCCACCAAGGCAGGGCTGCGCGCTGTGCGTAACACGCTTGCCCTCCGCAGGCTGAGTTCGGATGCCCCTGCCTTGGGAAGTGAGGAAAAACTGCGCTTCCTGCGCTCATGGCTCCTGGGTTTGGCCACCGCTCTCGCCTCCGTCTTCGAGCCGCTGGGCAGAGAGCGTGTCCGGCAGCTTATGCTAGACCGCTTGGCCCAGCCGCAATTCTGGAACGCGGCTCTCACCATAGCTACCAGACAGCACGCTCAGCTCCTGCGTATGCATGACACCCTTGAGGAGCTGGAGACGGGTACTGAGTCCCTCGCCACGGGGGAACAGGTAGCCCAATGGTTTGGACGCTCCGGCCCAGGCGATTGGCCTCTGCATAGGCTGAAAGTTCATATCCCGGCAGCGGCTATGGCGTATCTTTGTGATGCCGAGGCCGATGCCTCAGCCAGTGGAGGCGGAGTGGCGCTCAAAGGTACCATTCAGTCTTCCAGAGGCATGCGGTTTGTCATGGCAGGCGGCCTGAAAGCGGGTTACACACCACCTATCTTCCAGGACGTGGAGCCCCACCGCCACCTTCTTCTGCAACAGCTCAGAAATCGGCAGGCCCTCCCCTTTGACTGTCAAGACTACTGCGGCCTTGTGGGGGCCCTCGAACCGAGTGTCATCCGGACGGATATGTGGATCCCGTTCCCAGCCGCCGGCCAGTCCTTTGCGGACTTTGCGCGTAAGGCGCATGTCTCTTCCCACCGCTGGAGGTCTGCCGTTCTTGCAACCCCGCCCGTGCTTGATGTTGACACTGCGGAGATGATACTTCCGTCTGTTGATGCCTTTCAAGTTCAGGCCTCGGGCATGACACTGCAGGAGCTCCGCAGCAAGGGAGCTAAAACTTCCAAGAGTGTGGACGATTTCTTGGCCGCGCCATCGCTTAGTGCTTTTAATGCGCTCACCAACACAGTACGCAGCACGCTGCACCTCCATTAATGGGCCGCACGGATTTGGTCGTCATGCTATCCTCCCCTGCCTTACCAGGACGGTACATTGCCTTGTGTTGCATGAGACGGGAGCTTCCAAGAGTATTGGGCATTGCCCAGTCTCGTGGTTCTCCCTGTCGTTCTTCGTGCCACCAGCACTGCACACTTGCAAAATTGCCTGGTAAATTGTTTGTGACTTCCACACTTGGCCCACTCTGCGGTGCCTCAGTCCGGTGGGATATGCACTACGTGTGTACCCTAAGTCCTAATACCCTACTCAGAATTTCCGCTGCCTATTGCTCGCTCTGCATGACAGGGGAGTTTCCTTTGGCGCATTTCCTTTGTGGCCTGAGGTGGGAGTTTCCAAGGGTATTGGGCACTGCCCAATCTCGTGGTTCTCCCGACCATCTTGGTGCCAGCGGCACTGCACGCCCGCACTGTTGCTGGTGAACGGTTCGGTGCTACTACACTTGGCCCACCTGCAGTGCCAAAATTTGGTAAAACATGCATTGATGCGCACCCCAATCCCTAACTCACCACTTGACAATCTCGCTGCCTAATGCTCGCTCTGCAGGGCAGAGTGTGCAGGCTTTTCTTCCGGTAACCTATCTCGTCGCATGATGCAGAGGGAGGTGCCATCTTCTCTTTCATGATCGTAGTTGCTATTGGGCTCTTCCCTTGCTGTCGTTTGGCCTCTTGGCCGCTCGTATGCTTGAGTACCAGGCGACACCTTTCATGACGAATATTATTGTCACTGTGGGGCATTTCCTTGCGATGCATGAGGCGGGAGTTTCCACGTGTATTGGGCACTACCCAATCTCGTGGTTCTCCCTGCCGTCCTTGGTGCCAGCGGCACTGCACACACGCAATTTTGCCCGGCGCTTTGTCCTGTGCCTTCGCACTTGACCAATTTGGTCGTGCCGCAATCTGGTATAGCAAGCTATCAGCGCACCCCAAACCCTAACACACCACTGGTTACTCTTGCTTGAATGTTGCTATCGCTCTGCGACTGGCAAACTTGATGGTGCATTGCACGCTCACCTCGGCTCTGTGTGCAAGGCTGGATGGCCAGGCCTGTGACGCCCGTCACACCCGCCTGGCCATATCCACTCCGCTAGAAGTTTGCGTGAGGGTAATTCGTTGCACGTCCTCTTTTTGCCGTTGTGCTCCGGGTGATGCCTGTGCACAAATTAGTTAGTGCATGCTCGTCTTTTGCTGGCCCTTGTTGGCCCCTTTTGCCTTCTTCTCCCGTGTGTTGCTTTGCCTAACTTTTGGAACAATGCGCACTTTGCTCCGACCGTGTGGCCACGTGTGGGGGTTAACGATGCGCAAATGTGCCCCCTGCGGTTTGGAGCGCGCATGTTCCCTTTTAACGTGCTCATACGTCATAGGCGCAGCTATTCGGTGTAGTCAGTGTCTTTTGGAACTATGTTCCGCGATCACTTTTAAATGCCGCATCGGCTCGTCTCTTTCCGTTTTGCTCGGCTGGGGAATGGTCTTTCGTTCTTTGTCTCGTTTGGCTGTTTGTGGTTTGTTGCGTTGTGTCTTCGGTTCCTTTTTCTCTGTTTTGATCATTTCACCAGCATTTATTCCTTTCGGTCTCACCCGTCTCACTCTCGATGATTGTTTTGTTGTTTTCGTGACCGATGGCTTAATGCCCCAAGGCGCGCGTGTGACAAAAAAAAGGAAGCCTCCCACAGTGAAGCTGGCCAGGCCACGGAGCTCTGACTGTTGGAGCGCACCAAAAAATTCCCTAATGTGGTGAGCGTGGGTTCCAGCAGCACCTTGCCCAGGGTGGCCAGCGTGACGTTGTCGGCCCCTCCGTCGAGGAACTCGTGCTTTAGCAGCAGGGCCAAGGCCGCCGTGTCCTCCTCCTCCACCGTGTCGCCGGTCTCCAGGGTTGCGTCCAGGATCTGGAGGCCGTAGACGTCCACCGTTCCTGCCGTCTGGTTGGGCAGGCCCGGCGCCTGGAAGTGCCCCGAAGTGCAGCTTCAACTCCGTTTGGAGGCACTGTGAAGTACATCTTGGCCGTGCTCCGGGCGCCCTGGTCGCCCCGAAGCTGCCGTACAATGGGTCGTAGACGTTGTCGGCCTTGGACATGTGCACCACGAAGTTGGAGGCCGTGCCGAGCCGGTAGCGGCAGGCGAAGAGGAGCTCTCGCTCGGCCCGGCGTCAAGTTGTAGGTGCGCATTCCACGGGTTTGCTGCCAGGGTCAGGGTGTATCACTCCCGCGGTGTGCGTGGCCAGGACCACGCTGCAGCCGCTGCTGGGGCGAACCGTCCAGTTTGACAGTGAGACGTCCGTGGGGGCCAGGATCTGCTCTCCTATGGCGGCACCACCTCGTCGAGGCCGCCTCCGTGACTCCGAGTTTGTTGGCCAACAAACCGTCCACCTGCGTGTTGGTGTAGTAGCTGAGCAGGGCGGCGGCGATGCTTGAGGCCGTTGCCGTGTCCTGGTCGGCGGCCGAGCGGTACGCCACCAGCGCGGAGGTGATTTGGTTGGTTGTGAACACGTCCTGGTCCGGGCCCGTCCGGTAGGCCAGCAGCGCGCCCGTGATGGCGGCCTGCGTCTGCGTGTCCTGCGCGCTCGCCGTGCGGTAGTCTCCCAACAGCGCGTCCACTTGCGCTGCGGTGTAGTAGGCCAGCAGCGCGGCTGTGATGGCGCTGGTCGTCTCCGCGTCCTGCGCTGCCCCTGTGCGGTAGTCCCCCAACAGAGTGTCCACTTGTGAGGAGGTGTAGTAGGCCAGCAAGGCTGCTGTTATGGCAGCGTCAGTGCCCGCCGTGGAGTAGCAGTCTGCCGGATGCTCAGCGTGTCGTCGCCGTTGCTCTCTTGTATAGGGTTTTCCAAATGGTTATATTCTACCTGAGAGGCTTCTAGCACTCGTCCGTCCAGCATTTGACCTCGTCCTGCGAAGGATTCGAAGTCTAAAACGCTGCGTGCAGGCGTGTGGCTGCAAAATAGAGACCCCTAGATATGCTTGCAATTTGGCTCCAGGTTGCATTTCAAGCGAGCCAACCTTTGCAGGGCTAAGAAAAAACAAAAAAAAGAAAACAAGGGGTCCAAAAAAAAGGGGTCCCGAAAAAAAAAAAAAAGGGTTTTCCTTTGGCAAAGCTTGACATCGCTTGAAATGCAACCTGGAGCCAAATTGCAGCGCATATCTAGGGGTCATTATTTTGCAGCCTCACGCCTGCACGCAGCGTTTTAGACTTCGAATCCTTCGCAGGACGAGGTCAAATGCTGGACGGACGAGTGCTAGAAGCCTCTCAGGTAGCATATAAACCATTTGGAAAACCCCCTCTACAGAGAGAGTGCATTCCCTAGTTTCCCAAGTGGTCCGCTGCCAAAATTGCATTTCCGAGTGGTTTACCGAGGGTCCTAAGCTGCCGAATTGCATTCCGGAGTGGTTACGAAGTGGTAGCCAGCTGTCGAATTGCATTCGCTCCAATGCTGCTCAATTGCATTCCTGAGTTGTTCCCAAGTGGTCCAAAGTTGCCAAACTGCATGCCAATTGCGCGCGATTTTCGCGAGCCAGGGTGCAGGCGCTGGGGAAATTATGTGCGATTTTCGCCAGCCGGGGAAATTATGTGCGATTTTCGCAAGCCAGGGCGCAGGCGCTGGGGAAATTATGTGCGATTTTCGCCAGCTTGGGTGCAGGTGCCGGGGGAAACTATGTGCGATTTTCGCGAGCCAGGGTGCAGGCGCTGGGGAAATTATGCGCGATTTTCGCCAGCCTGGGTGCAGGTGCCGGGGAAATTATGTGCGATTTTTGTCAGCCAGGGAGCTGGGGCAATTATGTCGGATTTGTCGCAACCAGGCCGCAAGCTCCCTTGGAATCGCTCGAGCTGTCAGGCGGGGATGCTCAGGCGGTCTGTGAGCTCCGCGGTAGCCGCGCGGGCGATCTCTTCGCACAGGGGCGCCGGGATGGCGTAGAGCAGCTCCTTGGATTGCCCGCAGACGCGCTCGTAGTGCTTTCCCACGAGTCGCGGGCCTCGCTGCGCCGCCCGGCGGTGCCTGCCGTCCTCCCAGGCTTCGCAGCGGTCGCCGGCCCGGCAGAGCCCGCGGCTCGGCTTCCAGCGCATGTTGGTCCACAGGCGCGTCTGCTTGCGGTAGGGGGTTCCGTAGCGGCAGTACGTCACGTCGACGTAGGGCAGCCGCAGCATGAAGGACCGCGTCTTGAGGAGCCCTGTCTGGGGGTTCTCGAGGACCCACAGCGGCGGGTCGAGGTAGGCGATGATCTCGAGGGCGCGCAGCGCCGTGGCGTCGCCCTCGGCAAGGCGCCGCGGGCGGCAGGTGAGCGCCCTGGAGTACTCGGTGCACGGGGGAGAGCTCCACACCATGTCGAAGTGCCCCGGCGGGAAGGCCGCGCGGAAGTCCCACCGCAGCACGTCGCAGAGGATATCCGGCCGGAACTTAGGCTCCAGGTCCAGGGAAGTGACTTTCCAGCCCGCCTTGCGGAAGGCGCGGCCAATGGAGCCCGTCCCGCTGAACAGCTCCAGCAGCCTCGGCATCGCTTTCCCCAGAGAGCTGGGCGGCCAGCCACATAGCCGCAACGAGGCCCGCGAACAGGCCGGCCAGCTGGCAATTCAGAGCCAGGCAGTCCAGCAGGCCGACGGCCGGCATGATGTTTTTTTGCTCGGACGAGCTTTTACTTGTGTCGAGGTAGAAAAAGAAGATGGCCAGCAACAAGCCAGCCGAGCCAAAGGCCCGCGAGTCGAGCATGTGGCGTCTGGGCGACCTACGCTCCAACGCCAAGGGAGGCAAGTTCTTGAGCCTGGAGCCGCTGATTTGGCTCAGCTCGGCCGCTTTGGAGATGCCGTGGGAGCCGTCGGCGTACTCCAAGGGGCAGCGGCCCACGGTCAGCTTCGCGGCCGACGACTCGACGCGCGAGTTCTGGGCGCGGGCCGAAGATGAGCTGGTCGAGCGGCTGGCGGCCGTCTCCGAGCGCGTCTTTTGCGCCAAGCTCCCGCCCGAGGCGGTTCGGGCGCGGCTGCTGCCGTGCGTGCGGCAGTCCAGGGGCGGCGACTGGCTGCTGAAGGCCAAGCTGCCGGCCGACGCGCGCTTCTGGGACGCCGGCGGGGCGCCCGCAGTGCGTCCGGCCTCGCTGGCCCGCAGCGCCGCGCGCGTGCGGCTGCAGGCCCGCAGTCTGTGGCTGATGAACGGCCAATGCGGGCTGACTTTGGAGGTGACGGACCTTCGGTTCCAGGAGCCCCGGCGGGAGTGCCCGCTTTGAATCGAGCGGATTTGACCGCTTTTGTAGGGGGGTTGCAATGAATTGTTTAACGCGGAAAAAAAAAAAGACCAGGGACGTGCACCGACTTGTACCCAAAAACATTTTTGAGCGAGGCATTTTTTAAAAAATGTGGGCTCAAAACACGCATGTTTTTTGTATGACATGGGCTCGCTTTCTGGCATGTATGAGTTGCGGCTTGTTCTAAACCAGTGTGTGGTCGGTGCTGTCACAAGCACACCCCTAAACCCTCGTTTTTTTTTGGTGCTGTCACAAGCACACCCCCCTTCAACCCTCGTTTTTTTGGTGCTGTCACAAGCTCACAAGCACACCCCTAAACCCTCGTTTTTTTGGTGCTGTCACAAGCACACCCCTAAACCCTCGTTTGCCTTGATTTTTTGGTTTTCGAGAGGGACCCTCCCCACCGGCAGCAGAACGCTATCGGGGGCAGAGGGCAGTGGCCGGTGGGGGGAGGGAGCCGCTGAGCAAGCGGCCGGCGCTGAGCAAGCGCTTTAGGAGTGCCGAGCAGGCACGGTGCTGAACAAGCACCTAGAGCGCCGAACAGGCGCGGTGCTGAGCAAGCACCAGTAGGTAGATGCGCTGAACAAGCGCGGTGCCGAGCAGGCACAGGCAGGATGGCCACTGAGCAAGTGGCAGGCGCTGAGCAAGCGCGCCGCCGAACAGGTGGCAGCCACTGAGCAAGTGGCAAGCGCCCAAACAGGCGCTGAGCAAGCGCAGTAAAGCGCCGAACAGGCGCACTAAGCCGCTGAGGGATCAACCAGACGATGATTTTTTTGGGAGCCGTCACAAGCTCGGGTTTTGAGATCAAGCTTGGGATCGAAAGTTGCAGTTTTGAAAGGGTTTGAGACAGCACTTGACACGCAAACATGATTTTTGCTGTGTGTGAGATTGATTTAATTTTTGGCATGCAACAAATCATATTTTTGAACATTTTTCCACATTATGCTGTTCGACTTCCAACTGGCATGAGTGGTCATGTGTCGGCCTGAGGGAAAAAAAGGCATCGCCATCCCTTGTTTGGCGTGCCCCTGGCCGTCTCGCCCCTTTTGGCGGTCTGGTGTGCCCCGGGTTTTCTCGTCCTTTTGAGCCCCCTGGCGCCCTCGTCTGGTGTGCCCCGGGTTTTCCCCGCCCAGACCCCACGTAGGATTTCAAATACTTCTGTCCTCCAGACGAGACGTTGACGCTTGTTCATCGTTTTGGTTCCTCGTTTCTGCGACGATTGTTCCTCGTTTCTGTGACGCTTGTTCATCGTTTCTGTGACGCTTGTTCATCGTTTCTGTGACATTGTTCATCGTTTCTGTGACATTGTTCATCGCTTCTGTGACGCTTGTTCATCGCTCCTGTGACGCTTGTTCATGGTTTCTGTGACGCTTGTTCATCGTTTCTGTGACATTGTTCATGGTTTCTGTGACGCTTGTTCATCGTTTCTGTGACATTGTTCATCGTTTCTGTGACATTGTTCATGGTTTCCGTGACGCTTGTTCATGGTTTCTGTGACGCTTGCTCATCGTTTCTGTGACGCTTGCTCATTGTTTCTGTGACGCTTGTTCATCGTTTCTGTGGTACTGTTAATCGTTTTTGTGATGTTGTTCATCGTTTCTGTGACGCTTGTTCATCTTTTCTGTGATGTTGTTCATCGTTTCTGTGACGTTGCTGTGCCAAATGCATCTTTGTGCCAGTGTTGAGTCGAGATTAGCTTATGTAAGCAATTGAACATCCCAGGCGTAGTCTTTGAAAAAGGTGGGCGTACCTTAATGTTGACGGCTTGTTGAGCTGCTGCATGCGCAGCCACCAGAAGCCGAAGAGGAGGAGGGTCGCACGAGGGTTTCGCCACGCCCTGTGTTCTCGAAACAGCACCCAGCATGCCTTCATGCTCGGCAACACAGTTTAGCCACCGCAAGTTTTGCAGGTAGTGCTCGGTGGCTGAAAACACGCTGGGCCCGATGTTGCGCAGCAAAGCCTACATCCGTAACGCTTTTTCTGTCAGTTCCGTATTTGTCCGTGATACTCAGGGGGCAGCTTCGCCTTGCATGAGGAATGATTAGATTTCAAGGGGCATGCATCAACCATCAATGGCAGATCCAAGCGGCATGGTAGGTCCCGGAATGCTCTAAACCTTAGTACCCCAATACCTAAAGCATCTAAATCGTGTAGGCTTTAGGTTGAGAGCAACTTTTGCGCCATGGTTTGGAACCATTTGGTGCTTCTCAGTCTGCTGCTTGTCGTGCCTGCCGCTGGCCAGTGCGACGAAGGCACCTGCCAAAGCCTCCAGCCATATTTCAGCTGTCAGGTGGACTTCGGCGAAGGAGCTGCCGGTGCGGGGAACACGATCACATTCGCACGTTGCCCAGGCATTGGCGATGTTGTGGTGAGGGTCCGACTTGTGGGTGGCACCCGCTCCGAGAAGCATGTCGATGCTTTGGAAGTGCTGCGGCCACACCTATATGGTGAAGAATTAAGTCTGCCCGAACAACACATCGCTCAGTTGCCTGCTGAAGACAGATTTGTGGAAATGGCATTCCTGTCAGGACTGACCTCGGCGCTGAGATCGCGGCCAATCAGACCGATCCATGGGAAGGGGGACGGCCATGCCGAACTGTTGTGGCGTGAGAAAGTCAGGTGGTCAATGGCGTGGGTGTTTGACATAGCGGGACCTGCTGCATCGTGCACATATTGTTTCAACGACACGGTATTGGTGCCGCTCCTTCCCTTATGCGTCCGCCAGCCGGGCGATCACCCAGGACAGTGCCGCTTTCACCAAAAAGTGCCACTCCCCTTTGAGTTGGAAGTGGAGGTCATGCCTCGAGCAAGGCCCATTGGCGTGGCGATCCCGGAAATGACGGTCTTGGAGTTGCTGGTCCTTCTGACTGGCTACACCATGGACCTGCAGAAGATGGCTTTTCTTGGCTTTTTGCATGACAACCACCTCGGGAATCTTCTGCTGGTAACAAGCCTAACGGGCGAAAGGAAGATGGCCTGGCATGACTTTGGTGCTCGAAGCTACTTCCACATGCCCACGCAACCTCAATTCGAAAGCTTTAGGAAGTTGTTCGATGAGTCCTGCGAGATGGTGATTGCATTTCTTAAGCAGCACAGCGGCGCCATGGGCCTCGTTGCCCAATTGAATCGCACAAAGTCGGAGTGGAGCTTGGAAGGGATTGAAGATTTGCATGGCGTAACCTTAAAATTGGCCACGCTCGCAGAGAGGTTCCAGGAGGTGATCATGCAATGGACAGAAGGCTGCATCACCGTCCGGCGTTCATTGCTGCGAACATGGAGCCGAGCATTGCCACCAACGAGACTTGAGGTGCTTCATGAACTTCTGGGACAAGGTGGGCTTGGGGCTTCACCCGCAACTCTCGTTTTCCCTAAGTGTGGGCAGACTTGTTCTTGAGCAGTTCTGTAAGAGATGGGAGCCCGGATTGGGCCAAGCAAACATCAGTGAATGCCGGTCAGTGTTCTTGACAGTGGTGTCCCATTTTCGGTCGGGGCAAGCTCTTTCTATTGTTTTTTCCACACAGGCATTATTCGTTTTCTTTGCGTTGCCCCGGTGCCATGCAATGTAGTTCTATGTCTTCCAGGTCTAGGTGTGGGTGCGAATCCATCAGAGTCCCATCTGCTGCTCTCCTTTGGTTTCTTGAAGAGCGAATCTTGGAAGTTTCATTGCTGGCCCCCATTGGCCCCATGAAACACCACAAGCTGGTCAAAGCTCACAATTGAAATTTCGCATGGCGCACATGCTTGTCCATGAAGCCAAATGAAGATTTGCAACATGGATATTGCCACAAAAGGATGTGACAAAGATGGATGCCATAAACGGATGCCACAAAAGGCAAGTGTTCCAATGTTGTTCGCTTCAATCTGCAGCTCAGTTTCTTTTCCCAAAGGTTGTTGCAGTGTTGCAAGGAACCAAGCCAACCAACATGCTTGCAATCAGGGCAGTTCGTTGGGTCCCTTTTCACAAGTGCCATTGCCAAGCTTTTCTACTCTGTTAGCATCCCTTTGGGCTCAGGGTGTTTGGCCTTTGGATTTGCACGTTGGTCCATGTCTCCTGGCGTTGGTGAGCAGACATGCCCTTGAGTAGATGCAAGCAAAGCCAGGTCAGGTTCTTCTGCGGTGTCTAACGCCAGAAAGTTGCTCCTCCACATTGTCCTGGATTCAGTGTGAATGCCAGTTCCTTTCTAGTTGGATGTATCGCAGATTTTCCAAGGCTCGACCAGTACCACGTTCAGTGAAAGCCAACCGGTGCACTTCTCACGTTGCTCAGATTGCCGCCTGCAAGGCAGTGCCGCCCTGCAACGACCCCCAGCAGTGTGGGTCTGTCAGCTGGGAAGCCCTGCCTGGACCTTACCAGCAGCTGTCGTGCATTCACGTTCTGAAAACAGCTGTCGACTTCCTTCTCAGCTCTCAAATTGTTGTCGCCCACCTCCAAAATCAAAGGCGTTTGTGGAGCCACCGGTTAAACGGATGGATGTGAACTGGATTGCAGGGCTTGTGCGTTGCAAGGATGGCAAGAACTTCGAGGTCATTGGCAACCCCTTTCAAGTTAAGGAAGTTTCGGCAAACGCGGCGGCCTCAGCTGCGCCTGCAAAGGATCTACTTCAGCTTTCTTTTGCCTTCGGAAATGCCGCTTCATGCTTCGCGGGGATGTCAGGTGGATGATCTTAAAGAGGCCGTGTGCTCAGAAGCGAGTTGCATTCTGCTTTTTGCTTGACTGTACATGGTAATTACTTTGCAATTTTCCAATTCTTTTCAGTTCTGATTGCTTCAGGGGATAAAGAACAAGGCGGAGCTCTCGATTCCATCGTTCAAGATCGACATTTACAGCAAAAAGGAGAGCTTTGCATGTCAAAGCGCACGCCCATTTGTTCCATTCCCCACTCCTCACCCCATTGCCCTCTCTCAGCTGGACTTTGCAGGACGGCGGCTGGGTGAAAGAAGATGAAGAATCAGAAGTCAACCGTGGCAACAAAAAGCCCCGCGCTTGGTTCCGATGCCTTTCAATTTTGGGTTGCGCCGCCGCCCAGCTGTCAGGGCAGACTGCTACGGCTTCATTTTGCCAGCTGGAGCGGCTGGAGCCGCATAGTTTGAGGCACCTCGGCAGCCCAGCAGTGTTCCACACTTGTGAACTTGCATCGTTGCCAGGCTACTGCTGGCTGTGGTCACTGTTCTCGGCTGAGGCAATGCTGGCGCACAACGTTTCACCTCGTACAGTGACAAAAGCATGCGTTCGCAGGCACAGTTGTTTCGTTGCAGTGCGACTTTGCTTGACTCCTGAAGGGTCACACTTTAGAACACCAGGCAACGGTGTTCAAGTCAAGCGGGGAATGCCTGCAACGGGTGCAGGACCAGCAACAGTTGCCGGCGCTGGTCAACAGCTGTTTCACCGAGGCATTCCTCCCTGTGCCAAAGCGCACGGACGCAGTACCAAGCCGTTTGAAGAAGTGTGGGGGGAAAGAATTGCTCTCGTGGCTTGCCAGTTTGATCTTTTTGAGCCAAGTTGCGCACAGGTGTTTGATGCTGTTTGTTGAAGGTGGCGATCAGGGAAGTTGAGCAGCAGTTTTCCTTCTCAAAACAACTCTTAAATTGTCGCCCACCTCCAAAATCGAAGGCATTTGTGGTGAACTGGATTGCAGTGCTTGTGCCTTGCGAGGACGGCAAGGACTTAGAGGTCATTGGCAACCCCCTTTCACAGCGTCTCGTTGGCAGCCCTGACCCTCTTTTGAGGGGTGGATCTTTGGTTTGTTCCTGCGATTGACGGTTGCGCCTCGTTGGCGCCCCTGACCCACTTGTGAAGGAGCTTGCTCGACCGAGCCGTTCGAGATCAACAATAGAGAAATCCCTCCGCAGCACTTCTTGCGGCCATGGCTGACGCGCTGCTGGAATACCGCAAGCAGCTGGAGCCCCTGCGCCAGGCCCTCCGCGAGGCCGATTCTCTCGGGCGGGCCGCTCCTTTGGAGGACGCGGAGCGCCTGCGCCGGCGGCTGAAGCAGGGATCTTCGACCCTGGACCGGCTCATCGAGGACGGGCAGGCTGGGAAGGTCCCCCTGGAGGAGTCCGACCTCGAAGAGGCCAAGAAGTTGCGGAGCGAGGTCAAATCTCACAGGACCAAGCTCCGCAACCGCATCAACAAGCGCAAGCAGCTCGACGCTGCCGGAACTGCTGCCGCAGCCGAGGCTTCGGATGCCGCTGCGGCAGCGCCCGCCGCTGCCGCCCCCGAGGTTCCTTCTGTTGACGCGGCTCGGCTGCCCCTGATGCGGCTGCCCCTACCGGCGCGGGCGGCCCTCCCGAGGTGCCTTCGGTTGATGTGGCTGCCCCTTCCGATGCGGCCGCGCGGAAGCGCAAGGCGGCCGACGCGGTGGCCTTCTGCGAGCGCTTGGTCCGCCGGCGCCAGCGCCTCGAGGCTTCCGAGTGCGAGGAGGCCTTGAGCAAGCTCACGGAGCTTGACCTGACCGACCTCGACCCCAAGGAGGACCCCGCGCTGTCGGCCCTCCGCCTGGTCCCCAACTTCCGGGGCAGGCTTACGCGGGCCCGCAAGTCGACTCTGCAAGCGGCCGCGCCGCAGGCATCCGCGGAGCTGACCTTGGGGCCGACCTTGGAGGCGCTTCGCAAGAAGCACGCGGCCCTGCTGAAGCGCCGCCAGCGAGCGAAGGACCCCTCGCAGCTGGCGCAGGTTCTCCAGGAGCTCCAGGAGGTCGAGGGGCTGCTCGTCGGCAAGAAGATCGCCGAGCGGCTGCCGATCATGGAGGCGGCCAAGAGCACCACTGCCGCGGCCGCCGATCGAGTCGAGAAGGCGCGCAGGGAGCTGGAGGAGGCCTCCAGGGAGCTCACCGCCTCGCTGGCCATGCAGGGAGACACCGTTGAGGCCCTGCGGCGGTAGTATTACGTTTCACCTAGCTCTGAAGCCAGCCACAAACCTTGGACAGATGCTAAAAGAATCGTGTTTGCAGCCTCGTTGGACGTCCGACCACTTGTGTTTGACCGGCTTTGTTAAGAAAATATTCTAGGATCTCTGGCTCAAAGCAATTCGTGCTCGCGACGCCATGTTGGCTGCCGATCGCTTGGAGGGGCTGATGGGCCGCATGTGGCTGCAGTGGAGGAGCCCCGCGCCCCTCGAGCCGAGGCGGACGTGGCGGTGCTGCGCCCGCGCGGCTCAGCTTGGACCCGCGAGCTGCGGCTGCGCCCGCTGCCGGGGCAGGACGTGTTCACCGTGGACGCGATGCGGCTGCTGGTGGACCGGCTTCAGGACATGCTGGCTGTGCCGCTGCCCTTCCTCGCCAAGGTCAGCTTCCAGCTGCTGCTGTCCCGCCCGGCGCAGGATCCCTTCGGGGATGATGGCCGGCAGCGGGGCCTGGAGTTCCAGCACTACTTCCTGAAGCTGGCCCCGTGGATCGTGAGGCCTGCAACGTCGCCGGCCGCGCGCGCAGGTGCCATGATGGCTGCCATCCGGTCGAAGCTTGAGGTGGCGCTCGAGCGCTCTCGCTTCCCGGAGTCCAATTGGCGCCTCGTGGGCATCTCAGCCGCGTACCTGCTGACGGCGCCCACGCAGCAGCTGGGGGAGATCCCCGCGCCGCCGCCGCCGAACGAGGCGGGCGGCTGCTGGAAGGAGCTGCCCGAGAGCCTGGCCAAGAAGAAGGCCGTTTGGAACCCCCGGAACGCGGACCACCGCTGCTTCATGTGGTGCGTCCTCGCGCACTGCCTCGGGGTCGACAAGCTCGATTGGAATCAGAGGCGGAAGGCCGCGACCTGCTCCGGCTCCTTCTTCTACCCCGAGCAGGCCCGCCGCCCCGGGCGCCGCCCGGCCGGCTGGCAGCCCGCTCTGGCCGATGCGGGGCTGGACTTCTCCGGCTTGCCTACCGACCGCCCAGTGGGCTTTGAGGACATCGACGCCTTCGAGCGTCGGAACGCCGGCCGGGTGGAGGTCTTTGTCTTCGCGTGGCAGCGCACCCAGTGGCAGGACGGGCAGGAGTACTTCCACATCCTGCAGCAGCGGGCCCCGGCCAACCAGGGCTCCGCCGAGCACACGGCGCTGCTGCTGCTCCACCAGGGCCACTTCGCGCTGATCCACAACTTCCAAGCGCTGGCCAGCAGACAAGGAGTGACCCTGGGCGCCACGCCGAGCAACGGAGGCGGCTGCAAGGAGTACAAGTGCCCGAAGTGCATGGCGCGCTTCACGAAGAAGGCCTCCTGGCAGCTCCACCGCAGCAGCCGGTGCTACCGAGAGGTGGCCGAGCGCACCCGGAAGGTGCCGCTGCCGGATCCGGAGAAGCGCCAGCACCTGTTGCGGTACAAGCCCAAGGCCTCGGCCGAGCTCGCCCCTCTGGTGTGCTATGCGGACCTGGAGGTCTACAGCACGCCCGCCCCGCCGGTGCACGTCGCCCAGGCGCAGCCCGCCCGCCAGACCACCGCGGCGTCCTCCTGCTACGTGGCGGTCGGGCGCTGCGGCTACGAGCCGCCCGAGGAGCTGAGGCTGCGGCTCGCGCGCCACGAGCGGGGCAGCGGCAAGTTCCACGTGGTGCGCACCATGCTGGACGACCTCCTCAAGCTGGCCGCGCACTACCTGCAGTGGAGGCGGCGGTGCTTGCCGGCCCGCTTGACCCTGGAGGAGGAGCTGGCCCACGAGCGCGCCAGTCACTGCAGGGAGTGCCTGAGGTCGTTCGCGACCGTTGCGAAGAAGCTCCACCACTGCCACGGCACTGGGCGGTATCTGGGGGCGCTGTGCCACTCCTGCAACATCGCGGTCCAGACGCCCAAGAGCGTGCCGGTGGTCTTCCACAACGGGGGCGGCTACGACTTCCACTTCCTGCTGCGCTACATCGCGTCGCTGGGCTCTCCGGTCCGCCGTGGGCGGCAGGATGAAGAGGAGAGCTCCGGCAGCAACTCCGACAGCGACTCCTCGGACTCGGACAGCGACTCCGACAACAGCTCCGAGGATGCGGCGCAGCCCAAGGCCAAAGCGAAGGCCAAGGCCAAGGCCAAGGCCGAGGCCAAGGCGCAGGCAAAAGCGAAGGTCGGATGGCAAGGAGCCGCGCAGGCCGCGCTCCAGCAGGGGGACTACAGCCACCTGAGGCTGTCGGTGCTCTCCAAGTCGGGCGAGAAGTGCCTGCAGCTTTGTTGGGGCCCGCTGAGGTTCGTGGACAGCATGAACGTCTTCCCGACATCCCTGGCCAACATGATCGACGACCTCCGGGCCTGCGCCGCCGGCCACAGGTCCTTGCCGGAGCTCTTCCCGCTGATGGCCTCGCACCACCCCGAGCTGCGGAAGCTCTGCGCGCCCTTGCGGCCCACCACGCGGCCCCGAGTCCCTGCGGCGGCGGTGCCCGCAGACGTCCCGCTGCCTCCCGCGCCCCGGTGCAGGGCAGTCGGTCGCAGGCGCGGGCCCACGTCGCGGAGGACCCGCTGCTGCAGGAGCAGGCTGGCGCTGGTGTGGGACTGCCTGCTGCGCAAGCTGCCCATGCCCTTCGACCACTTCAGCGGCCCCGAGGCCTGGCAGAGGCCGGCGGTGTGGGAGCGCGGCTGCTACGACAGCGTGCTGGCCGGCAAGCCCGTGGGCGAGGAGGAGTACCAGCAGGCGGTTGACACCGCTAGGACCATGGGGTGGACGCACTTCACGGAGTTCCACGACTGCTACCTCCACACAGACGTCCTGGCCCTGGCGGACGTCATGGAGAGCTACCGGGACTCCTTCAGGGCGCAGTCGGGGCTCGACCCGATCCATTACGTCACGCTGCCGGGGGCCGCCTGGGACGCCATGCTGAGGCACTCGGCCCGCAAGTTCCCGATCCACCTCATCACTGATGAGCGGGCCTACCAAGACGCGCGGGCGTCCATCATGGGAGGTCTCAGCTGCATCTTCCAGCCGTACGCCCGGGCCAACAACCCTGAGGTGGGCGAGGACTACGTTCCCGCGGAGCCGTCCAGCTGGATCTCCTACTTGGACTTCAACGCCATGTGCCCGGCGGCGATGACGCACCCCATGCCCAAGGGGCCCTGCGAGCCCGTGGCCCTGCCGGAGAGCGGCGCCGAGCGGCTGCGGTGGCTCCACGGCTCTTGCCTGGCAGGGCTGGACTGGGAGGCGGACGATGAGGCGGAGTGCTACCTGCTCCTGGTGGACTACGACTTCCCGCCCGAGGCCCACGACTACTTGGACTGGGCGCCGCCGGCCCGCATGAAGGTGGGGCCCGGCATGTACGGGCCGCACACGGCGGCCATGGCGGCTAGCCTCGGCATCGCGCCGTCCCCTTGCGAGAAGCTGGTGCCCTTCCTCGGCATGCACGTCAGGGAGGGCGTGGACGGCAAGCGGCTCAAGTTCCTCCGGCACGTGCTCGGGGCTCGGGTCTGGAGGCTCCACGGGGCCTACCGCTTCCGCTGCGAGCCCTTCATGGCCGGCTTCATGGAGCTGAAGCACCGCGAGCGGCGGGAGCTGAAGGACGCCGGCAGCGTGGTGGCGGAGAAGGTGGTGAAGCTCACCCAGAACGCCATCTTCGGCCGGTGCTGCGTGAACCGGAGCGGCTGAGCATTCCGGATTAGACCGTTCAGGCTTCGTCTAATCCGACGAGCCTGGAACAGTCCTTTTTTTCCATGTTTTTGCATGTTTTTTGGGCGGTGTCACGTTTCATCAAAAATGATGAAACGTGACACCCCCGCCTTTTTTTCTCGTTTTTGGGCGCATTCAAAAGCGGTGTCACGAAACTTCAAAAATGAAGAAGAGGGACACCCCCCGCTTTTTTTGTCATTTTTGAGGCGGTGTCACTAAACTTCACAAGCGGTGTCACTAAACACCAAAAATGGTGAAGACCGGGCCTTAGTCAAGCACGGAAACGCCCGTGCCGGAGAGCGTCACCAGCTGGTAGGCCACCAAATGAATGAACAGGTCCGTCATCGTGCCGTCCAGGCCCTTGAAGGTGAACCGGGCAAGGTCGCCCGAGCGAGTGCTGACACCACTCAGCGGCATCTTGGGCACGCGCTCGGTGGGAAAGCCGGCAATGAAGCTGTGGCGCAGGTAGCCCACGCGGCCGATGTCGATGTTGCGCACCGTGTCGTCGTAGGTGCCCGCGAGGACGGAGAGGAAGTGGAAGTGCTCCGAGGCTCCCTTCATGGGGTTGTGAGGGTACTGCAGGCTGCCCAGCTGCATCTGCGACTCCAGGAGGCTGTCCTCCTGCCTGGCCGCGCCGATGGGGGCCACGTCCTGCCCCGGGTTGGCCAGCAAGTGGATCTTGGAGCCCGCGTCGTTGTCCCAAAAGGTCACAAACGCGCCCATGAGTTTCGTGAAGGCGCGCGCCACGGTGACGTTGTGCTCCGCCACGCCGTTCGGGACGCTGGACTGCTGCGTGTGCACCGTGGGGTAGCTGAACACCAGGGACCTTCCTGAGAGGAGCACCCGGTTGAAGGACTCCACCAGCGCAGAGTCCAGGACGACCTGGGAGGCCAGAACTCGGACGTTCTGGATCTCAAAGTCGGTGCTCAGCGCGCCGGCGTTCTCGGACCACAGCGCAGTGGTGGCGTCCGCAAACTCAATTTCTATCACCAGGTTCAGCTGCGGCGGCAGCATCTTCCCGCAGCGCAGGATGCCCACCATGGTGGGGCGCAGCAGCACGTCCGCGTAGCCGCCCTGGTGCACCGCGCGGGCGATGCGCGGGTCGTTCACTTCGTCGAAACCCTCCATGGCCTTGTTGCGGTTGTACTCTCTGCCCTTCAGCAGGTCGTGCACGGCCACGGTGCGGCCGTAGTAGTTGATGTCGTCGCAGCGCTGGCCGTTGGCGAAGACCTGGACGCGCTGGACGAAGCAGGCGGGGTTGGGCGTGGCCGGGGCCAGCGGGTTGGTGCCGTCCGTGTTCCTGACGCGGAAGGCGATCTTGATGGACTCGGGTCGATGAAGGACGTGCCGCTGGTCAGCGGGATGCGGCAGACCCGCGAGGTTGTGGGGGAGAAGGAGCTCAGCGAGCTGGGGAAGTACTGCACGTCATGCCGCGCCGTCACGTAGCTGGTGTTGCTTGTTTTCAGCTTGTAGTCCAGGCTCTGCATCAGCTCATCCTGGGCTCCGGCGGTGACTACCTCCATGCTTGTTTATATACACGCATTTTGACTCGTACGGCGAAGGAAAACTATTCTTCCAGTGCGTACATTGATGTACGGCCTGGAAGAATAGCGTTTTTGTGGCGCAAATCCGTGCAAAAGCTATTAGTCCAGTCCGTACATCTATGTAGGCCGACACTAATAGCATTTTTTTGCGCAAAACCGCGCAAAAACCGTGCAAAAAAACTCTCCCCGAGGAGGAGGGTTTTTATTTTTTTTTTAAGCAGCCTCAATGTCTCGCGCCAGCTGGTCAAAGCTGGGCGGAGGCAGGCTCCGGCGTGACTGCCCGGAACTGGAGCTCGCCCGCGAGCTCGGCTGGGACTGGGGCAGGGCCACGGGGTTCAGGCCCCAGGAGAAGGGGCGCGGCGTGTTGTTGGACTGCGCCTGCACGCGGAAGCCGGACTGCGAGGAGGCGCGGCTGCTTGCGGGGCTGCCTGAAGTGCTGCTGCCGGTGCGCAGCGAGAAGTGCTGAGGCTGAGTGGCGTCGTTCATGTTGTTGGCGGACCGGACGTCCTGCACGGCCGCGTCCTCGCTGCCCTGCTGGGGCCGGAAGAGCGTGTTCTCGAGGACCCAGCCCGTGCCGCGCGCCAGGCCGTAGGCTGCGCCGCCCGCAATGCCCACGGCCAGCCCCGCCGTTGCCGCCGCGCCAACTCCCGCCGCGCCAGCCAGCGTTCCAGCAACCTCGCCCGCGGTGGGCGCCAGGGCTGCTGCTCCTTCAGCCAGGCCCCCCAGGTACCCAAACGCTCCGCCCACGCCCTCGGCGGCAACGGCCACCTCGCCCTCCTCCGCAGCCACGGCCGCCGTCTCCTCTATGGCCTCCGCACCACGCTCCACCTCCTGCGCGCGCTGCCCCGCCTCGTCCAGGAGGCGCTCCACGTCACTGGGCCGGCCTATGATCTGCGGAGGCGGCTGCGCCGGGCCCGGACGGGGCAGCACGTTCAGGCGCACGTACTCAGCCGCGTCCTGGGGCAGCTGAGAGCGGAAGGCCTGCGCGGCTGCGAGCCCCGCGGCCCCTGCGCCTATGAGGTCCGCTGCCGCCTGAGCGCCGTCTGCAGTGCCGCGCAGACGGTCCGTGATGGAGGGCGGCCCCTGCCCGTTGCTGGCCAGCGCGCCGGCCTCGGGGTCTCCCGCAGGTCGTCCTCAACAAAGCGGGTTCCGCCGTACCCTTGGTACCTCCGCGCAAGGCGCACGTCCTCGTCCGTGGCCTCTGCGGGAGTGCGGAAGCCTTCCTCGGGAATTGCCTGCAGAGGCGTGTGCTGCAGGGGCCGGGGGTTGGGGTCCTCGCTGGACTGCACAAAATCGTCCAGGTAGAAGTGGCTTGTGATGAACGAGGTGGCCTTGCGGTCCGGCTGGTCCAGGGGCAGCGGCTCGTTCCGCTCAAGGTAGCCCACCACCTGCTCAAAGCGCGGGCGCTGGTTGAAGCCGTGCGCCCGGAGTGTCTTCATTTACTGTTGCGCAACTTCGCCCGCCGCCCGTTCCACGCCCCGGCGCTCGGCCCGCGCGTAGCGCAGCTGGGGTACCTGGCGGTGCACGGCCTCCGTCAGCCGGCTCACGTCGTCCAGGTGCCGCTGCCCCTCCTGCGCCTGCCTGCGCTCGCCCAAGTTGTTGAAGGCCCGCGCCTCCTCCAGTTCGCGGTAGCGCTTCAGCAGCAGCGGCTGCAAGTTGTAACTGGGGTACGTCCTTGCGGAACCACCGGAGCATCCGCGGCTCGTTGCGGGGTTCAATGACATCATGCTTTTATACCAGTACGCTTGCGCCTGTGGTCAGCCGGTCATAGGCGGACTGCCTCTCCAGCATGCGCAGCGCGCGCTGCTGCTCTCTTGTGAGCTGAGGCGCCTCAACCGGTGGAGCCTCTGGTGGTGCCTCAGCCGGTGCCTCAGCCGGTGCCTCAGCGGTGCCTCCGGGCGTCTCAAGTGGGGCGGCTTTGGCTTGCGCTTTGGAGCAGCCGGCTCAGTAGGCACGTCCTGCTTAGGTTTGTTCTTGCTCCCAGGGGGCCTGCCCCGCCGTTTCGGTTCCGGCGCAGCGTGTTCCTGTGCAGCGTGCGGTGCCTCTGGCGCCTCCGCCTCTTGCGCCGGCGCCTCTTGTTCGGTTGGTTCCATTTAATTATATGTGGTCAAGATACAACACGAAGACAAAGACGACCCGCGAAGCCGGACGACGTTGCCGTCCAGGTCGGTCAGGCGGAAGCGCATGTGCCTCAGGGTAACCGGGCCCCTGAGGGCCATGAAGTGCCCGTCGTCTGAGCCCGTCTCCACAATGGTACCCACTCCGCTCTTCAGCGTGATCTTGGAGAGGATGTCGTCGCCCAGGTTGCCCAGCACTCTGCTGGCGTTGGCCAGCTGGGCGCAGCGCAGGTAGACCTCGTTGTGCGCCATCATCCGGACGAACTCAAAGACCTGCTGCCCGCCGGAGACAAAGCTCGGGCCCAGCATGTGGTCCACGCTGAAGGGCTTGGTGGGAGAGGCGGGCGGCGCAGCAGGGTAGTCCGCGGCATCAGGGAAATTGCTGGCGCAGCTCCAGGTCGTTCAGGATGAGCCTGTTGCCGTCGTAGGCTACGCTCAGGCTGTTCGTGGTCTCGCTGTAGGTGGCGGTGGCAAAGTTGGAGCTGATCCAGGCGGCCAACCGTGCGCCAGTGTACGCGCCCTCGGGCAACAACGCCCAGTTCAGCGTGCCCAGCGCGGCGTCAACCCAGTAGAGGTAGCGGCCCCGGTCTGTCGAGAGGAAACTGTCGGCCAGGCGGATCTTGTAGACGGCAAGCCGGGCATCGCTCTGCAAGTGCAGGGACTCTCCCAGGTCTACCTCAAAGTCGCTGTCCAAGCCGGCCACTCTCTTGCGGCTGTCCACGTAGATCGTCGTCATCCTTTTCCATAGGAGGCCACCAGTTCGACGGATGATGGGCGGGTGGACGGCTGCGACGGAGGTGCAACAGGAGATATTTTCACACTTCGCATTGATCAGTGTGGAACTAGCGAACAGCTTCGCCCAGGAAGCTGAGCGCCGCTCCCATCGGCGTCTTTTTCAAGTGCAAAACGCTCTTCAAAGCGCTTGTAGAACAGGCTGGTAGTAGACAAAGAGGAAACCCGCGTCCTGTTCGTACAGCAGCTGCTCCTTTGGCAGCAGGGCGCTCAGCTCCTCAATAACGGCGTCCAGCTCGTGCTGGTTGCGCAGCCTCCAGCAGCAGAGGAATTGCATGTTCACCCGCACCGCTGCGCTGATGAGCCGCAACTTCTGCGAGCTCACCCAGGTGCTTATCTGCATGTGCCGGCCCCTGATGAAGAGAGTGTCCAGGGCGCCGTGAGGCTTGTGCAACTGCGGCGTGTCAGCAAAGTCGTCGATGACTACAAGCACCTGGTACAGTTTCTTCATTTCCAACTTCTTGGACGCCTCCGTGATCTTGCGCTGCTGCTGGATGATGCGCCGCAGCGCCGCCTCGTCCCACTCGTCCCAATACGTCTGCTCCCGCTCTGTGTTCACCCCCAGGTCCCCCTCAATGTACTTCTTGACGGGGATCCAGCCGTCGTCTATGTTCACACTCGGGCTGAAGACGTAAATTCTCTCAAAGACGCCGCGATACTGCTCCAGAATCAGGCTGATCAGAGCCACGGTTTTGCCCGATTTTGACGGCCCGAGGAAGATGCCCGTGCACGGCACCAGGGGCACCACGGGGTCAGAGGGCTGCTTGCTGCTGTACTCTGTCGTAGGAAACAGCTTGATCTTCCCCATTTCCTTTGCGTTACTTGCCAAATTTGAAGCCGGGAAGCCGTGCGAGTCCGGGAGAAATGCCATATTTACGGCATCGCAGCCGGAGTTTTCCGGGCAATCCGGGCGGCGAGTCCGGGAGTGCATCGGTGTGTACCGACGCACTGCCGGTGTTTTCCGCGCAATCCGGGCGGCGAGTCTGGGGGCGTAGTGCTGTACAGCGCTGCGCTTCCAGCGTTTTCTGGGAAACACCGGGGCAATCCTGTGCCCACGCCAGGATTGAGTGTGGCAATCCTGTGCCCACGGATTGAGTGTGGCAATCCTGTGCCCACGCCAGGATTGAGTGGGGCAATCCTGTGCCCACGCCAGGATTGAGTGTGGCAATCCTGTGCCCACGCCAGGATTGAGTGGGCAATCCTGTGCCCACGCCAGGATTGAGTGAGGCAATCCTGTGCCCACGCCAGGATTGACGGTTGGGCGTGTGAATGGTGAAAAAAACACTATGTCAGCGATGCTGCGACTGACAGACCTTCGGCGCTGGCCCGGTGATGGGTTTTTCGGGCAAAAAAGCGAAGTCGGAATTCCGACCTCGGTGTGGCGCAGGCTCGGCAGGCTGGAGGCTTCTATGCCGGGCAGGTGGTGCGCCAGGGCGGAGGCTTCAATGCCAGGCAGGTGGCGCGGCAGGAATGTGGCGCGCTAGGTATCGAAGCCTCCACGTCGGCGGGCTGGCGCGGCTCTGCCGGGCAGGAATGTGATGACGACAGTTTCGCAAAATGTTTGTTTCCTGGTTCGCGGGGCCCAGCAACGCCCATCGTGACGCTGTGGCAGGCGGTGCAGCTCTCTCTTTAGAGGGGGTTTCCCAGATGGATTCTATTGTACCTGACAGGCTCCGGTGGAGGCTTCTATGCCGGGCAGGAGCGTGGCGCGCTCGGTATCGAAGCCTCCGCAGTGTGAAGGTTCAGTGGGTTGGGCGAGCTAGTATCAAACGAGGCTGGGCGAACCCGTACTAAGGTCTATCCCTACGCGCCCGCTCGGCACGTCCTACCCTAAAACGCACACTCAACCACTTACACAGTGGCCTGCCACTTGTACAGTGGCCCCACCTGCCACTTGTACAGTGGCCCCATCCGCCACTTCACAGTGGCCCCATCCGCCACTTCACAGTGGCCCCATCCGCCACTTCACAGTGGCCCCATCCGCCACTTCACAGTGGCCCCATCCGCCACTTCACAGTGGCCCCATCCGCCACTTGTACAGTGGCCCCATCCGCCACTTGTACAGTGGCCCCCACTTGTACAGTGGCCCCATCCCCATCCGCCACTTGTACAGTGGCCCCAACTCACTCTCCTCTCAAAAAAAAAGCGTCCCACGCAGGCTTCAGAGCGCATCGTTTTTCTCGTCAGATAAAGACGTGCTCTTCCCCCTCAGATTGCAACCTGATGCACAGGAAGCACGGTCTCCCTCTGATCTGCATGCAATGAGCTGCCTGCGCTTGGCTGTGCGTCTTGATGATCAAGAGAACCTGAGCAGATCAGACAGGAGTGCTGTGTGAAAAAAAATACAAGGCCTCTGAGAGCTATGACTTCTCCTTCTCTTGTTTGCGGGCTTTCTTTGCCTGTCAAAGAAAAAAACATGTAGAATGTGACTTTGCAGCAGCCTGGGATGTAGCGCCTTCTCAGTCGGCTCTTGAACCTTCTCGATTTGATTCTGGAGCCACGAGATATGTTTGTCCTTGCTCTCCATGATCTGGCCCAAAAGGGAAAAGCTAAACCACACAGCGCAAAACCAGTGAACGAGCCTTTGAAAAGGATTCCTGGATACGCTTGATCTGCGCGTCCTTGGCAACGACCACCTGCCCAGAATTTTACAGCTGGGACCGCGTGAGAAGCAATGAGCGCGCCTGTGCTGCATGATCCTGGAGCCGCTTGATCACCTTGTCCTTCTCGTTGATGACCTGCCCAGAAGTTCAAACCACGACACCCGGTGGAAAACCAAACAACAAGCGTGCCTTCGCCTGCTCTTCCTGCAAACTCCGCAACGAAGCGTCGCTGATCTCGAGCGCAAGGAGCTTGCGGGCGCCTTCGTCGTAGGCAGTGATGTAGCGCTCGATCTTCTCCTGCAGGCCTTTGGACTTTTCCTGTTCGGCCCCGAGAAGGGCCTGCAGTCGCCCCAGCTCCCTGGCCTGGGCGGGTGTCGTGCAATGATTCACACGAGAAACGGAGTGGGGGGGTCATGGCCTGATCAGCCTTCTCGGCGAGGGCCTCCTTGTGCTTCTCTTGCCGTCTGTCGTCCGATGGGCCACGCCTGCAAAACACAGTTTTTTGATGCTGCAATAAAAAGCTAGTTCGGCCTTGGCGGGCGTTTTTTGCCCCAGTCTTCCCAATCCCATTGCGACATCGATTGATTGAATTGAAGTGCGCGCAACTTTGCAGCAAATTGTCAAACTGTAATGCTAGTGAATGCATGCACGTGTCACACTCTTTGCTGCGAGCCACCAAGCAATTCAAGCAACACATGACGCCAATTCAAACAAAAAACATCTGCAAATCAAGCAAAAAAGCATGTCAAAAATCCACGCCAAATCAAAATTGCAACCTGCAGCCAGTTATCGAAGCCACGTCGGCGGGAGGCTTCGATGCCGGGCAGGTGGCGCGGCTGTGATGCTCGAGAACACAAGTGCCTCGAAACTAAAAACAGGCACGGACCATTTTTTGGTTGCTGCCCGCGTGGAGTTCAGCTAAGAGTCGTTGGGCGAACCCGTCGGGCTGTGGCTCCGATGCCGGGCAGGAATGTGGCGCGCTAGGTGTCGAAGCCGCAAGCCATGTCATGCAAAAACCATGCAAAAACCATGCAAAATGCGGCGCGTACGGAGCGCCAACCCGCCGAACATCCACTCTCCCCGGGTTCCTTGCTATATGTGCTATATGTGCTATATCTCACAAGGCAAGCCACTGAACATCCACTCTCCCCGGGTTCCTTGCTATATGTGCTATATGTGCTATATGGCCCTATATAGCACATATACCACAGATTTCGCGCGTACAGAATATATAGCACATATAGTACATATAGCAAGGAGCGGGGGAGAGTGGGGGTTCAGCGGCTTGGCGTGTAAGATATAGCACATATAGCACATATAGCAAGGACGCGGGGGAGAGTGGAGGTTCCGCGGCTTGGCGTGTAAGATATAGCACATATAGCACATATAGCATGGACCCGGCTGAGAGTGGGGGTTCAGCGGCTTGGCGCGGCTTCAATGCCGGGCAGGCGCGGCCGGGTGGCGCAGCGCCAAGCCGTATGACTCGGCGGGCTGGCGTGTCAGGGAAGAACATGTTCATCCGACATGTACTCCGACATGTTGAAATTAAGCGCGTATAGCGGCTTGGCGCGGCAGAAATGTGAACACGAGTGGCAATTGTGTTGGCACTTGTGTTGAAGAAATTAAGCGTATAGCAAGGAATCCTGGGGGAATTTCAATGCAGGGATACTGCAGGGAATCCCTACATTCCCGGTATCTCTCTCTTTAGAGGGGGTTTCCCAAATGGTTTATATTCTACCTGAGAGGCTCCTAGCACTCGTCCGTCCAGCATTTGACCTCGTCCTGCGAAGGATTCGAAGTCTAACACGCTGCGTGCAGGCGTGTGGCTGCAAAATAGAGACCCCTAGATATGCGCTGCAATTTGGCTCCAGGTTGCATTTCAAGCGATGTCAAGCTTTGCCAAAGGAAACCCCTTTTCTTTTTTTTTTCGGGACCCCTTTTTTTTGGACCCCTTGTTTTCTTTTTTTTTGTTTTTCTTAGCCCTGCAAAGGTTGGCTCGCTTGAAATGCAACCTGGAGCCAAATTGCAAGCATATCTAGGGGTCACGATTTTGCAGCCATACGCCTGCACGCAGCGTTTTTTAGACTTCGAGCCATTCGCAGCAGACGCGCGCAGCGTTTTAGATTCGAATCCTTCGCAGGACGAGGTCAAATGCTGGACGGACGAGTGCTAGAAGCCTCTCAGGTAGCATATAAACCATTTGGAAAACCCCCTCTACAGAGAGAGGCGTTGGCCAGCGCGAGCAGAGAGAGGAGCCACGAAATGCAGGTTGCGAACGGCGTTGCTTCGGCGAACGAGCTCCCAAGTTGTGAAGCCCGCCCAGGCCGGCGCGTTAACAACTCCGCCGCTGCCGGAAAGCTGCAGGGCGGCGAGCTCCGCGAGGATTGCGTCGAGGGCGCTCTGGAGCGCGGTCTCGCTGGCTGAGAGCGCGGCGTTCGTGGCGTACGAGGCCAGCAGCGTCGCGTCGGCCTTGGCCCCCTGGAGCGCCGTGATGCTGGCGTCCCGGCTAGCAAGCTGCGCTGCGACGAAGGCCTCGGTGGCGAGACCCAGCAGGGCATTTGCTATCTTGGTGTCCACCTCCAGTGGCGTGTCCAGCCCGTCCACCGTGGAGAGCAGGGAGGCCAGCGCGCTTGCGTCCGCCTTGCCGAGGAGGGCGGCGTCCAGGGCTGCCGTGGTGACAGCGTCCAAGAGGGCTGCCGCTATCTTAGAGTCCACCACCGAGGAAGTGTCCACGGCCGACTGCAGGGCGTAAGCAGTCAGGGCGCTGGCGTCTGCCTTGGAGGCCTGCAGCCCCGAGATGGAGGCGTCTCGGCTCGCGAGCTCGGAGGCCAGCGCCGCGGCGGTGACGGCCCCCAGGAGAGCGTTGGCCACCTTGGTGTCCACCTCCAGCGGCGTGATCCTCGCCGCTATGTCCAGGGAGTGCTGGTCCACCACCGTCTTGAGGCCGTAGTTGGCGGCCACCGTGGCCAGCGTGGCGTTGTTGGCCGAGGCGATGGAGCCGTTCATGGCCGCCGTGGTGCTGTAGTTGGACAGCTTCAGGTCCACGCCGTCCGGGGTGCTCTTCGTAGCCACCACGCCCTCCAGCACGTCGAAGGCCGACTGGTCTGCCTTGTTGGAGAGACCCGTGGTCAGCGAGCTCTGCAGCGCAGCGATGCTGCTTCCGTGCGCGGCCACCTGTCCGTCCGTGGTGGCCAGGGCTGCTGCCGTGGCCAGGGGCGCAATTGCCGGCGCCAGCGCGCTGCTGTCCAGCTTTGACGCCAGCTCTGCGGTGACCCGGTCGTCCAGCGACTGGATGGCGGCTGCGTTGTTGCCGGAGGCTGCCGTGTTCACGGCTAGGTCTGCCACTTGTGCGTAGGGCGTCAGAGCAAGGGCCAGCTGCCCTGCGGTGACGTGCGTGCCGTCAGTTACCTCTCCGTTGTCCAGGACCTCCGGGATATTGCCGGTGACAGGTCCTTCAAACATGTTTACATATGTTTTCGCCGACGCCTTAGTCCAGTGTGGAGGGACCGCTGCGGGGACGGGAGGTGCGCAGGACGCTTCAAAGAAATATGCCCGCGTTGCTGGAGCTCTTCAAGGGCACCGGATCAATTGGAAGGGCCTTCGAGGCCAGGGGCTGGGAGGTGGTCAGCTTGGACATCCTGCCCAAATTCACACCCACCATCTGCTGCGACATTCTGCGCTGGGACTACCGCGCCGCCTTCCCGCCCGGGCGCTTCGACTTTGTGTGGGCGTCACCCGTTTGCACCGAATACTCCCAGGCGCTCACCACAAGGCCCCGCAGGCTCCACGAGGGGGATGCGCTGGTGCTTCGGGCCATCGAGATCATCGCCTACCTCGCGCCGCGACTCTGGGCCATCGAGAACCCGCAGACGGGACTGCTCAAGACAAGGCCCTTTATGCAGCGCCTCGGATTCGTCGACGCCACATACTGCTTGTACGGTACACCCTTTAAGAAGCAGACACGCTTCTGGACGAACATGCGCTGGGCGCCCAGCTGCGGACTCTGCGGGCCCGGCAACCGCTGCGAGGCCTGGGAGAACGGCAGGCACGCACGCGCCGCACAAAGGGGTCCCCGGAAAATCGGCCAGCGCTACGAGAACGTTCGCAGGCAGTCCCGTGAGCTGCTGTACAGCATTCCAGCGGCGCTCTGTGACGAGATTGCGGCGGCAGCAGAGGCAAGAGACTTAACCGGAAAGCCGGCCCGGCCCCGGAGGAGTAGCACGGAAAGCACGCGGAAGACTGCCTGCCAGGGATGGAAGCATTTAGATTTTTATATAAAAAAAATCCAAGGTCCGGCCCAGAGAGGCACAGAAAGCACGCGGAGACTGATGGAAGCCCGGTATGCACAAGGGTTGCCTACTCCAACAATATTGCAGTTACGGACCAGCAAAGCTTGCGCAGGAATTCACGCAGCCTCACTTCTACACACCGCCTGCAAAAAAAAGTTGGCGTGCAGAAGTGAGGCTACAAGGCAAATTGCAAGCAAATCGAGGGTGCGTTACGTTGCAGCGCCGTGGCTGCAGGAGCAATTCTGGACTTGAAATTCTTCGCAGGACAAGGTCGTTTCCTGAGCGGACGAGCTCTGCTGGGTCTGTAGCTGCAATATTGTGGCAGTTGGCCTACCTAAACAATTATCACCATCGATCCGGTACGGGACCTGCTTGAGAACCGTGACTCCTGAGCATTAGAGCCGATACACGTCCCCCCGGAGGCAATGCGCATGGAATGTCGGGCACTCAACCAGGCAGAAGCTTGAGCGTTCAGAGAGAGCGATTGCTGCGGTGGACTGCCATTTCTCACCTGCCGGGGCAGGGAGGGAATTGGCAGAGTGGCTTCGTTTCGCGCGGCAGCACTAGCAATGCCAGCGAGGAAGTCTGCTTCTTTACTAGCTTTGCAAGGAACATAGCGGCAAGAGATCTGGAAAGCTCCGTAGCTGCAATGAGCTAAGCCGGTGCAGGACTGTGACTAGCGCTCCAATAACTTAAGGCTCGTAAGGTCCTTCGCCAGTGGCACTGCTACTCGCCTTGTTGCCTGTCATTGTTCAACCTGGTTGTGCCGCAATCTGGTGCAGATTAGCGCACCCTAAACCCTAACACCTTGAATCCCGCTGGAATACTGCTTGCGCTCTGCAACACAGAGTGTTTGTGCATCAACCCATAGACCAACATGCCGATGTAAGGCTTCTCTCTCCCTTCAATGAGCCCTAAGGTCCTTAATGTGCTTTGCTTGGCAAGGCCTTCTGGCCTCTTACCCGCTCGCCTGTTTTATGCTCCTAGGCGTAACACCCCCTCTGGACGGTCGTAGTCCTTGGAAAGATGTGTGCCTCAGGTGGCCCTATGGCGGGTGCTTTTGCTTCTCGATAAATATGCACCCACCAGACATGGTGCCTAGTTGGGTTTGCCATGCTCACGTACACTGTGGCAGGGATTTCCGTGTCAGTGGTGCAAACGTGACGCCTACGCAATGGGACAGAATGCCTCTGGTGTATTTGGCACTGCCAGATCTCCTTGGGCTTCTGCTTTCCGCTTGTGCATTTTGCCACGGTGTACCTACGCACTTGTAAAAATGCTTTAGCGCTTGGCTTCCATCCTCACTATCGGTTGGGATCATCGCTGTCCCTGCGGAAATTGCGTAGCATATAGTGCAAACTTGATGGTGCGTTGCACCCCTTGTCTTGTGTGCAATGCTTGATGGCCTGTAACGCCCGTCACACTTGCCTGGCCATAGCAACTCCGCTCGATGTCATTTGTTGCACGGCCTCTTTCTGCCTCTGTGCTCCGGGTGATGCCTGTGCACAATTTAATTTACTGCATGCTTGCCTTTTGCTGGCCCTTGCTTGGCCCTTTTTGCCTTCTTCTTCCGTGTGTTGCTTTGCCAAATTTTTGGAACATTGCGCTTGTTGCTCCAGCCGTGTGGCCACGTGTGGGGGTTGACGATGCGCAAATGTGCCCCCTGCGGTCTGGAGCGCGCATGTTCCCATTTTTAAATGTGCTCATGCTTCACAAGCCTAGCTCCTCGGTGTAGTCAGTGTCTTCTGGAACTATGTTCCACGCTCTCCCTTTTAATTGCCGCGTTGGCTTGTCTCTTTCCGTTCTGCTCGGCTGGGGAAAGGTTTTTCGTTTGGTTCCGTGTTGTGTTGCTTCGTGGTCTGCCGCGTTGTGTTTTCGGTCCTTTCCTTTGTTTGGCTCATTTCACCAGCACTTTGTCCCTCTCGGTCTCACCCGTCTCACTTTCGATGATTGTATAGTCGTTCTCGTGACCGATGGCTTAATGCCCCAAGGCGCGCGTGTGACAAAAAAAGCCCCTCAGGGTCAAGGAAGTAGGTCTCGTCCAAGAGCTGCAGGATGGGGCCGCCCGGGTCCAGCAAGGCCTCCACTTGTTGCCTGACCCGCTGTGCCACCTGCTCCTCCGTGAGGTGCGCCGGGTGCCTTGTCCGGATGATCACCGGCACGTGGACCAGGTACTCGTAGTACTTGTCGCGGAAGAAGCCCTTGCCCAGCTTGGTCAGCCGGTGCTCTCCGCCCTGCAGGGAGCGCACAAGCTTCTTCTGTCCCGTTGCGCAGCAGGATGTAGTCGTTGGGCCCCTCTCGGATGAGGGGCTGGTTGTAGTCGAAGTCCTTGCTGGGAGGCCGCAGGCCCAGGTGGGAGTAGTAGTGCTGGCCCGCCCGGGTCAGCTGCCCGTCCGCGCGCGAGAGCAGCGCGTAGGCCCCCGGGCCGCGCCGCAGGTTCAGCACGACGGCACCATCCGCCCCCGTGCGAGCCCGGGCGCCGCCGTCCGCGGCCTCCGTGATCTGCTGTCGTTGTCTCGCCCAAGTTGCCATTCTTTTTTTACGGGCCCAGTTTTTTTTGCCCAGCCGCGCATTCTCCCCGGGCATACTTGCCCGTCAAGGCCGGGGAGAATAGCTTTTTACACGGTTTTGCGCTGAAAAATGCTATTACTGCAGCCCGTATATCTATATACGGGCTGCAGTAATAGCTCGTTTTTGCACGCTTTTTGCATGGTTTTGGCATGGCGTGACATTTGCTTGATTTTGCATGGTGTTGCATGGTTTTGCATGATTGTGCTTGGCATGTACGCCCCAAACCCCGGAGTTTTTTTCATTCCCTGTCAGGCTGCCGTGCGTGTGAGGTGGAACTTCCTGGCGAAGCACAACTCCGAGGGTCTTGCGCTGGGGGGCGGGTGGGCAGTGCCGAGCTGGCACTTAGGAGTGCCGAGCTGGCACTGGTAGGTAGATGTGCCGAGCAGGCACAGTGCCGAGCAGGCACTTGTAGGTAGATGTGCCGAGCAGGCACTTAGGTGGTTCGCCCAACGGAGTGCCGGGCCGGACCGTATGATCCGTATGATCCGTATGATCCGTATGACTCAGCGCTGAGGCTTCAATGCCAGGCTTGCCGAGTCATACGGATCATACGGATCATACGGATCATACGGATCATACGGTCATACGAATCTCCCTGGGCCGGGCGGTGTTCAGCGCGCCGGCGTCGACAAAATGTGGATATTTTTGTCAGTTTTTTCGGCGCAGTCACTCAACGCCAAAAAGGCTAAGAGGGACAGCGGGCCTTTTTGTTGAGTTTTTGACACCCAACAGGATGGGCTTAGTTCACCCAACCCGCCGGGGCTTGATACTGGTCCGCCCAACCTGCGCTCGACACTGGCTCGCTCAACCTCCTGGTTCGCCCAACCCGTTCAGGTTTGATACTGACCCACCCAACCTGCGCTCGGTACTGACTCGCCCAACCTCGTGTTGATACTGGCTCGCTCAACTGGGCCCGTTTTTGCGTGTTTTTGCACGCTTTTGGGATTGCACTCTTTTGCACCCTGATTGCACCCTAATTGCACCCTAATTGCACCCTGATTGCACCCTTCAGCCGGTTGACTTTTTGCTTGTTTTTCTGCTTGTTTGATTGCACCCTTTTCTCATCCTCCTCCCCTCCTTTGCCCGTTTTTGTGTGTTTTTGCACGCTTTTGGGATTGCACCCTTTTGCACCCTAATTGCACCCTAATTGCACCCTGATTGCACCCTGATTGCACCCTTCAGTGCACCCTTCAGCCGGTTGACTTTTTGCTAGTTTGTCTGCTTGTTTGATTGCACCCTTTTCTCATCCTCTCCCTCGAAGGCCATGGCCTGCGTCACGTCGAGGTCGCGCTGCCTCGCGAGTCGGTACAGCTTCCGCGGGTCCCTCACGTTGAAGTCGTCGGCCAGGTCCCTCAGCGCCTCCATTTAAAAAAAACAGCTTTGTTGCCCCAAAAAGGAGCTTGTTCAAGGCTCCCGGGATGCCGGGAGGCCTGCGCACGTGTTGCCCCAAAAAGGAGCTTGAGCAAGGTTCCGCGGATGCGGGGAGGCCTGCTCACACCTACTTGTTGCCCCAAAAAGGAGCTTGCTCACACAGTTTTTTACTTGTTCTTCGGCCCCCGCTGCGCCTGCCAGGCTTCAAGTGCGTCCAGCCGGGCCTGGAAGCCCTTGCGCACCCCCCACAGTACGCTGGTGAGGTGAGACCATCTCCGTGCCGTCGCTCCACCGGGCGGTGCCCGTCAAATTCTTCCACTTTGTTCCTGCGAAGTCGTCCAAGGCGAAGCCCAGCCTCAGGTCCTCGTTCATGTCCGGGCGCTTGTACTGCTTGGCCTCCACGGAGTCGAAGAGCTGCTGGAGCTCCGCCACGTCGGCCTCGGCCATCTCCGTCTTCACCCTGCTGTCCGACAAATTCGTGAAGCTCGTGTTGCAGACCACGTTGCCCGTGTTGCCCGCGATCACGAGGCAGCCGGGGTTCCTCTGGTTCGTGGTCAGGGACAGCTGCGTGGAGAGGCTCTTCGTCTGCACCAGCGCCTCGTCGTTGATCATGATGAGCTCGCACTGGTGCGCCCCGCCGTCCCGCTCCAGGAAGACCCGCGCGCTCTGGTTGCCCAGCAGCCGCAGCTCCGGGCCGCTGTCGGGGGCCGCGCTGTTGTTGGACACTTGCAGCTTGCTCCAGCCCGCCCAGTTCTTCGTCAGAAGAGATCGTCCGAGAAGTCGGAGGTGTTGGTCACGGCGAGCGTGTTGGAGGCGAAGAGCTGCGGCGCGGAGACCGTGCCCGAGCTCGTCACGTCGCCGCACACCACGCTGCCCGTCGACACTCCGCCGCTCGTGGCCGTGAAGGTGCAGTCCAGGCTCTCGCAGTCCAGCGGGCCCGCGAGACAGCGCACCGGCGGCTGCGAAGCTCGCCGCCGTCGCTGCGCCCGAGGCCGTCAATGTCCCCGTGGACACGTCGCCCACCGTGGTGAAGTTCCCGGCGTTGGCCGTGTTGTTGATGGTGAGTGTACTGCCGGTGATTCCTGTGGCGGAGCTCAACAGGCCCACGCTGGCCGCGCCGGTGATGCTCAGCGAGCTGCCTGACACGGCCCCTGTGGACGACAGCGCGGCCCCGGCGACGGTGCCTGTGGCTGTGAGCGCTGCGCAGGAGACTGCGCCCGAGGCGTCCACGCCCGTGGTGAACACGTCCGTGCAGTTCACGTCGTTGCACAGCAGCTGGTCGCAGCCCACGTTGCCCTGCGCGGTGAGCCCGTCCAGCGTGGCCGAGCCCGTGAGGGCCAGCGAGTCCGCCAGCAGGTCCGTTACTGAGACCGACTCTCCCTCGAAGGCGCTGGCCCTGATCTGCATGCTGTACAGGTCCAGCGTGCCCGCCGACTGCTGCGCCAGCCCGGGGATAGACCCGCCGAAGGCTCCGAAGTGCAGCTTTGCGATTCCGCCCGGCGGCACCGAGAAGTCCAGGCGCGCCGTGCTCCAGGAAGGTGCCGGTGACGCCCACGTAGTCGTTGTCGGCCGCGCTGACGTACATCACCAAGTTGGAGGCCGTGCCCAGCCGGTACCGGCAGCCGAAGGAGTAGCGTCTCCCCGGCGTCAGCGTGTAGGTGCGCACAATGTTCCAGGCAAAGGCGCTCAGAGTCATGGCGTAGCCCTCCAGCTGGAAGCCTCCCACCGCGAAGCTGGCCGAGGCCACGGAGCTCTGGCTGTTGGAGCGCACCAGAAAATTTCCTAGCGTGGTGAGCGTGGGTTCCAGCAGCGTGTCCTCCTCTTCCGCTGTGTTTGTGTTGCCGGTCTCCATGGAGGCCGTAGACGTCCACCGTTCCTGCCGTCTGGTTGGGCAGGCCCGGCGCCTGGAAGTGCGCGCCAAGGTGCAGCTTCGCAACTCCGTTCGGAGGCACTGTGAAGTACATCTTGGCCGTGCTCCAGGCGCCCTGGTCGCCCACGAAGCTGCCGTACAATGGGTCGTAGACGTTGTCGGCCTCTGACATGTACACCACGAAGTTGGAGGCCGTGCCGAGCCGGTAGCGGCAGGCGAAGAGCAGCTCTCGGCCCGGGGTCAAGTTGTAGGTGCGCACGATGTTCCACGGGTTCGCCGCCAGCCAGGGTCAGGGTGTAGCCGTCCACGCTCAGTCCCGCGGTGTGCGTGGCCAGGACCACGCTGCAGCCGCTGCTGGGGCGAACCGTCCAGTTTGACAGCGAGACGTCCGTGGGGCCTTTGCAGCGCCGAGGCCGCCTCCGTGACTCCGAGCTTGCCCGCAAGGAGGCCGTCCACCTGCGCGATGGTGTAGTAGCTGAGCAGCGCGGCTGCGATGCTCGAGGCCGTCGCCGTGTCCTGGTCTGCGGCTGAGCGGTACGCCGCCAGCGCCGAGGTGATTTGGTTGGTTGTGAACACGTCCTGGTCCGGGCCCGTCCGGTAGGCCAGCAGCGCGCCCGCGATGGCGGCCTGCGTCTGCGTGTCCTGCGCGCTCGCCGTGCGGTAGTCTCCCAACAGCGCGTCTACTTGTGAGGAGGTGTAGTAGGCCAGCAGCGCGGCCGTGATGGCGCTGGCCGTCTCCGCGTCCTGCGCCGTTCCGGTTCGGTAGTCTCCCAACAGAGTGTCCACTTGTGAGGAGGTGTAGTAGGCCAGCAAGGCTGCTGTTATGGCAGCGTCAGTGCCCGCCGTGGAGGAGCAGTCTGCCGTGATGCTCAGCGTGTCGTCGCCGTTGGCCAGCGCAGCAGAGAGAGGAGCCATGAAGTGCAGGTTGCGAACGACGCTGCTTCCGCGAAGGAGCTCCCAAGTTGTGAAGCCCGCCCAGGCCGGCGCGTTAACAACTCCGCTGCCGGAAAGCTGCAGGGCGGCGAGCTCCGCGAGGATTGCGTCGAGGGCGCTCTGGAGCGCGGTCTCGCTGGCGGAGAGCGCGGCGTTCGTGGCGTATGAGGCCAGCAGCGCCGTGTCGGCCTTGGCCCCCTGGAGCGCCGTGGCCGGCTAGCAAGCTGCGCTGCGACGAAGGCCTCGGTGGTGAGACCCAGCAGGGCATTTGCTATCTTTGTGTCTACTTCCAGCGGCGTGTCCAGTCCGTCCACCGTGGAGAGCAGAGCGGCCAGCGCGCTGGCGTCCGCCTTGCCGAGGAGGGCCGCGTCCAGGGCTGCCGTGGTGACGGCGTCCAGGAGGGCCGCTGCTATCTTAGAGTCCACCTCCAAGGGAGTGTCCACGGCCGACTGCAGGGCGTAAGCAGTCAGGGCGCTGGCGTCCGCCTTGGAGGCCTGCAGCCCCGAGATGGAGGCGTCTCTCTTGCGAGCTCGGAGGCCAGCGGCGGCGGTGACGGCCCCCAGGAGAGCGTTGGCCACCTTGGTGTCCACCTCCAGCGGCGTGATCCTTGCCGCTATGTCCAGGGAGTGCTGGTCCACCACCGTCTTGAGGCCGAAGTTGGCGGCCACCGTGGCCAGCGTGGCGTTGTTGGCCGAGGCGATGGAGCCGTTCATGGCCGCCGTGGTGCTGTAGTTGGACAGCTTCAGGTCCACGCCGTCCGGGGTGCTCTTCGTGCCACCACGCCCTCCAGCACGTCGAAGGCCGACTGGTCTGCCTTGTTGGAGAGACCCGTGGTCAGCGAGCTCTGCAGCGCGGCGATGCTGCTTCCGTGCGCGGCCACCTGTCCGTCCGTGGTGGCCAGGGCCGCCGCCGTGGCTAGGGGCGCAATTGCCGGCGCCAGCGCGCTGCTGTCCAGCTTTGAGGCCAGCTCTGCGGTGACTCTGTCGTCCAGGGACTGGATGGCCGCTGCGTTGTTGCCGGACGCCGCAGTGTTTACCGCCAGGTCCGTTACTTGAGCGTACGGCGTGAGAGCCAGGGCCAGCTGCCCTGCGGTGACGTGCGTGCTGTCAGTCACCTCTCCGTTGTCCAGGACCTCCGGGATATTGCCGGTAACAGGTCCTTCAAACATGTTTACTTATGTTCTCGCCGACGCCTTAGTCCAGTGGCTAAGGCGTCGGCCAAGGAGCTAAGCGCTTCTTACTCCGCACGGGGCTCGATTCCTGCCGCGAGCGCAGTTGAGTACCATTCAGTCCGAACTCCGGCCATTAGAAGGTTCCGCAAAGCGAGGCCCGCGCCAGGCCCGCGCCAGGCCCGCACCAGGCCCGCACCAGGCCCGCGCCAGGCCCGCAGCCCGCACCAGGCCCGCACCAGGGTGTTTTCGGAAGTAGCGCGGCTACAATGTGACTCACTCGATTTGACACTTGATTTGACCGATTTCGCCGGTCAAAAGCGAGACCTGCGCCGGTCAAAAGCGAGACCTGCGCACGATGGAGCCAGTGTCCGACATAATCGGACACTGCTTCGTAGTTGGTGATTGAGACATCATCAGCTGCGTGCCTCCATGTCGGCGGGCTGGCGCGGCTCTGCCGGGCAGGTTCGCCGAAACTTTAGACAGTTGTCCCCCCACAGGACAACTGGATTTTTTTTCCTGGGAAGAATTCCGACCTTGGCGCGGGCTTGGCAGGGCTCCGATGCCGGGCAGGTGGCGCGGCCGGGAGGCACCCGGAGTGCCAAGCCTCAACATGTCAACCCGACATGTTGAAGCAATTAGGCTCCGATGCCGGGCAGGTGGCGCGGCCGGGTGGCACCCGGAGTGCCAACATGCCAACCCGACATGTTGGGGCGGTTGGGCTCCAATGCCGGGCGCGGCCGGGAGGCTATGCCAGGCAGGCACCAAGCCGCCGAACCCTCACAGTCCCCCGGGCCCTTGCTATACGTGCTATATGTGCTATATGGGCCACTGAACATCCACTCTCCCCCGGCTCCTTGCTATATGTGCTATATGTGCTATATGGTATAGAAGCCTGTATACTATACACATAGCATCTCCAACATGTACCAAATATGCATTGTATAGCACATATAGTACATTTTAAAGCGCGTACAGAATAATATAGCACATATAGTACATATAGCAAGGACCCGGGGAGAGTGGAGGTTCCGTGGCTTGGCGTGTAAGACCCATATAGCACATATAGCACATATAGCAAGGAGCCCGGAGACTGTGGGGGTTCAGCGGCTTGGCGTACACGCGGCACCGTGCCGCCGCAGTGGGAGGTAGAATCCCCCACTGCGGACAACTCTAGCTCTCTCTTTTCTTTAGAGGGGGTTTCCCAAATGGATTCTATTCTACTCTGGAGATGCTGGGGTCGCGCGCCTGAGCCTGCTGCAGCGTCTGCGCTATGCTGCCGAAACCGGTGCGGGGATCCTTAGACGGGCCGGCGGGGGCAGTGGCACCTCATGCTGGCTGACATCTTGAGCCAAACAACGGAAGGAAGACGTACCACGCAGGTGGCGCCGAACCTCGCCTACTCTGACCTTGAAATGGCTGAGATTGCTCTGCGCAACATCAAGCGCAGGGCCAAGCACAAGGTGACCTGTCAAGAGACGGCAAGGTGACGTCCCGTGGGACGCTGTGCACCGAACCCTCAAGCTGTAATACCAACCACGTAGAAAGGTGTATACGGACGATGCCGTTATAGCCGAACCCGTGTAAACGTTGTAAGGGAGAAGGAATGATAGTTACAACAGTGGTCCTGACAAATGCAGCGCAAGCAGTTGTTTTCGCTCTTAATGCCGATCACGTAGGTATGCAGTCACACATCAGATCTTGAACCTCAATTGTGTCTTGAGCCAAATGGCGATCAATGGAACTTGGGAAGCAACACCAACAAGGACCTCAGAACAGCTACCCAATTTCGGCACGGGGCCTAGAGGGTTTTAACATCCCCCATTTGGGTCGCATTGTTCATCATGCGGTCCAAACACCACAAAACGTTCCACTGGCCACGGCTTCAACTACGAAATCGTGTCGTGCATTCTTTTACTTGCTATCACTACACCGTTCATTCGCTGTGAAACATGCCGGGTTCGATTGTACGAAAAGTGAAACATTCATCCTCCAATCGAAGCACACATCCATATGCAGGTGTATATAATACACTGTGGCCACTTCACTTGACCGCCAGTGAACATTCCAGCTGCCGCATTTGCGCATCGCGCAGCTGTCATCCATAAATGGGTTGGCCACAAAAGTCCACCAGACGCGCCCGCTTGTGATCGGTCTGCATATCTCCGGCAAAGAAACATCGGTGAGTAATCAATGCAAATCATAGCCATTCCAGATACCATGGACAATGCATAAATAATGAAAAGATATCATCTATAAGGTAATAGTTCCATCCATGAATATCCAGAGCGTCATAGTCATCGGAATATGTAACCATGTACACATCCATTCAACTTGGATATATGAAATCATATCATAATGTAAGTCGTTCCATCGCAATGGTGTTGATGAGACGCAAGCAACAGATGGGGACTAACCCACATCGTGCCGCAATCAGCATCTTCACTACGCATACCGGTCCCCAATGGACAGTCTGTGAGTGCGTCGACGGAACTCCTCGTCCAAGTTCTTCTGGGCTTCTCGTGCCCGGACACACTTCTTGTTGTAGTCCTCTGGCAACCAGTGCCCTTTCCGAAGGCACCAATCCAGCAGGGGTGTGTCGCATTTGTTCGGGTCGACGGCCGAGATGATGGCGCTCACGTTGACCGTGTAACCATGTTTGCCAAGGTTCAGGCCATCCCTCACGAATGATATATACTTACAGTTGAAAGCTAGTGCAAAACATCTGAAAATAATATCACCCACCGGGTGCACTCGGTCCTTGACCAGGAGCTTCATTTCTTCCTTGGTGACATCGAGGATTCTCGCTGCAATCCACAGCTTGTAGAATGTGTAAAGTCCCTCGCATTTGCACACCATCATACGAATATATTCGTCACGCTCCTCAACCGATCGGAAGGCTCTTGTCCGAACATTCTCCGACTGAGAAATCTTCGTTGTTGTTGATGGCAATAGTATACCTTCCTGATCGTGCTCAGTGATGTTGGGGTACCTCTTGAAATCATTGTGGTAAGGGCAGCCCTCTCTCCCCTCGAGCTTGGCATTCATCGTTCTCTCCTCACCACCCTCGAACATCCCCCACATCTTGGACATCTGGAGTGCGATAAATCCTGCCATGTACTGAGCCTCACGCGGCTCGTCAAGGCAGATCGCCATCCGTTGGGAACTTATAATGTCCCGTGACGCCAGATCGGTGTCGCGGTAATGCCAACCGCTGTCTTCCTCTTCTGACGCATAGCCGGATGTATATCCTTGCGTGTCCATGTCGTCATCTTCTCCCGGAACTTCCTCCGCTTCGTCTTCATCCTCCTGTGCTGCCGCATCGTGGTTAGCTTCTTCCTGTGCACGCCTGGCATCTCCAGAGACGTTGGGGTTTTGGTTGTCCTCCTCGTCATCGGATTTGATGTGAATGTAGTATCTTCCGATGGAGATCAGTTGTGCCTCGCACTCCAGGCATAAGCAGAAGCAGGTGGGGATCGCGGTCGCACATGATGGACATATCCGGCACCTCAGTCCTTCCCATGTCTCGTCATTCAGGATGACGACTTTGCTGATTTCGTCCCGGACCTCGTTGACCTGTGCATTGAACTCTTCCATCTTGTTGATTCGATAGAGTTCGCAGGCACGATTAACCATGTCAACGATGTAGTGCAGATTATCGGCACCTGTCTCAGTCTCCGGCATCCTCTCGCTGATCTTTGCGACGTTCTGGAGGAACATCGCAGCCGACTCTTGGGAAGAGTTGACAAAGCCAGGGCAGATCTCGTTCTCCACACACTTCGAGTACGCCCTCTTGATGTCAGCGTACTCCAGGCGCTTCCCTCCGTTGCTTTTGCCAATCCAAATGGACTTGACCTCATAGAACGGGATCACGTCAAAGACCATGAAAGTCCCATTAGCCGCGACTCCAGCCCCATACCGCGCGAGGGTTGCACTGGGAATATAGATGATCGCAATCGGATCCCCTCTCCTCACGTTCCGTAGCGTTGTCTTCGTCGCCACGTTCATCTCATCCCATGGAGCAAACGCCCCGAAGTGCAGTGCTAGCCTGTTGCCGCCATCGATTCCGCCGGGGACTAACCCACAGCGTACGATGCTTGGCAGGTTTTCCACATACGTCACATGGAATGCTCCTCCGAGAGAATCACCCATTCTTGCGGAATACCTATTCGCCAGTGCGGATGAGCTCATGAATCCAAAATCACTGTGACCGGTTGTGACTCGGATGCACCAAGGTCTGTACCATCCATCGCATCTGTTGAACATCCTGTCGATGTCGTCCCGATCCACGCCAGCTTCGGTCATTTCCTCCCTGGCTGCCCTCGTGTCGTTCGGGTTCATGATGCTCGGAAACCTTGCTGCCAAAACCTGGAATCTCGATTTTCTGCTTCCGGATTCCTGCCACTTGATCACCTCCATGATGCCCATGTATCGTTTCGCTCTCGTGGTGTATGGTGGGAATATGTCGTTGTTCCGGTCGTCAATGACAGCATCAATGTCGACCCATCCACCCTCGTCGCACCTGAAAGCACTTCCTCGGCAATTGCCGATCTTGTGTCGAAGGACTCTGCATAGGTCGTGAGATAGCTGGTTTGCTTGGTCCCTTGTAGTAAATACCGAGCGATCATCACCAATCCTGCATAGTGGAGCACCGTCGAAAGGAGCAATGCAGAAGTTGACACTCTTGCCAAGTTGCATCACGTCCACTTGCTCAAGGATTGCACCTTTGGGAAAGTATTTGGGGTCAACGATGGACGCATACGCCCATGGCAAGTGCACATCACTCACATCGCCATACTTCGGGATGTAGCACGGGATGGTGTCGCATCCCATCTCAAGCGTCTTCTTGAATGTCCTGTTGTCCCCGCACGGGTTGTAGGTGAGGTCGACGCCACCACATTGTAGCTCTCCTCCCTCAGCCGTGTCAGCCATCTCCACCAAATTAATAGTGTAGCTGTACATCTCAATTGTTTCTTTCCCTGCTTGTCCCCCTTTCTTTCTTTCCTTGGACGTTGATGAGGACGGTTCCTCCGTATCCCCCATGTCTTCATCAGATGAAACAGGGTCACTGCTGAGTAGCTCACGGAGCACCTTCATCGCCTTCTCATTTCCAGCAGCCTCCTCAATGTCCTTGCAGTCGCCGTCGTGGGCCAGGTTCGCGCACTTCTTGCAGATTCCCATATCTCCCATGCACTTCTCCATTGACTCCAGGAATCCTAGTGCCGCTCTCCGCCCGTCGATCACTCGCTGCTTCTTGTCTTCCTTCTCAGTATTGGTTTGAGAACTTCGACTCGGGTCTGGTGCTTGACCAAGACCCTCATCTTCGCCCTCCGTGGCCTTTCTCTTGGAACCTTGTGCAGAGGGCTCGGTGATCAGGGATCGTGGATGTCTGGGCTTGACCTTGTTCATGATGTCAAGCACCTCCTTCGTGGGCACGCCGAGCTGTGCGGACGGTCTGTTCCGCTTTCTGTTCTGGCCCGTCGTGTGGGTCACGTTCCCAGCGAGGTGTCGCACTATTGACTGCTCGAACTCCCTCTTGATCTTCCATGCATCCTTCCACAGTGGCAGTTCGTGCTGGAAGTACGACATCACCTCAAAGAATCCCAACACCATCTCGACGACGTCTCCCAAGGATTCCTCGTTCGTGGTTTGTCCCAGGAGTTCATACATCGTTCCTTGGTCGAGCACACTCTTGATCCAGGACGAATATGCCACATTGCCAAGATCCTTGCCTATCACGAAGATGGACATCCTCTCCTCGACTCCCTCGGAATTCTTGCACACGATCACATCCCGGGATGCGCACAATTGCTTCCCGTGACCGTTGTTGTAGAACTGCGCTGCTTGATCCACAGTCATGCTCACGAATCCCACGTGAGAAAGCTCCTTCTTCAGCCTTGAATACACGAGCTCCCGTATGATCGTGATCATGGCCTGGATATTGTTGACGTCCACCATGAGGTTTTGAAGGTCGGGGATTGCCACCACGCATTCCGCGAAGAGGCGCGTGTACATTTTCTTCCCCTCGATAGACATTGCAATACCGTTCGTGTCCGCGTTCCAGTTCGCGCAACAGTTCACGCAAGAAGAGGGATTGTACTTCGAATTCGGTCCGAGCACCTTCGACTTGCTCATCTGCATCTCTTTAGCGCAAAGTTCGCAGATAAACTTGCTGAGCTCCGTGACCGTATACCATCGAAGACGTTGATCACCGATATCGGCTTTCCCAAAAGCATCCTGCTCGCCGTGTCCTTCATCTTGCTGCTCTTGTTTCCTCTTCGACTGTGCAGTGAAGGTCGGCTTGTACTCGAATTTCACCTTCGATTCCTCCATGTTCTTCGGGATGTTGAATCGAAGGTCGGGCTCGTTTATGCACGTCCCCTCCAGCTCACACACAAACGCGTTGCTTGGTGCGACCGCATCGATGGATTTCTCAATCAGCAGTCGCTTCAGGAGGAAGTGTTGCAAGTTCGAGCTCCCAGGGATCTTGTAGTTCTTTCCTGTGAGCGCATGGACCACGCGCCACAGGCGATCGTTCTCGGTCACCAGCGCGCCTGCCGCCTTGCAGATCTCGCTAACCTTGTTGGCGATCGTCCCCAAGTCCCCTCTTCCACCATGGAAAGCAACATCGCGATTCACGCACACCACGACCAGGCCCTTGCATGTGTTGACGAGGTCAGATATCGCCTTCTGCAGGTAGTCGATGATGGGGTTGGCGGTCACCTGCCATCCGCATCCTCTCATGCACACCCAATCATATAGCGACATCCAGATGTGCACCGACATTGGTGAGTCATCCATGTCTCGCCTCCGCCGTTCAGCGATGAGCTTATCCAGCTTCTGCAATCGGGAGATGATATTCAACGTGTCGTTGGGTGAGGAGACTTGCTCACTCGACCCATAGTATGATCTCTCCTCGATGTTTGTCCATCCCTGTTCGTTGACCATCATCTGGAAGGTCTTCGTGCTCCCTTTCGAGTTGACGGCCCTCAGGGGCCAATCCAGGACCAAGAAGCTCTTCTTGTGGATCATCATGTCGCGAATCGTCGCCTCGCCAATGGGGCTCCTCTTCTGCCTATTGATAATCCGGTTCAACTGTCCAGGTGCGTTGTCCGGGTTCTTCTCTGCCTGAATCAACGCGTTGATGGCTTTGGCGCCCGGAAGGCGTCCAGTAATCAAGCATCCTGTTTGGGCACACAAGAAAGCATACAGCTGTAGCCATGCCGCATTTCCCTTCCCAACATAGGAAAGAATGATCTTCTCCGCGCTGGTCTTCTCCTCGAAGTGCAATAGCGAAGAGGTCAGGCATCTCAGCATACACTCCCAATATGTTGCGTTCTTGCCTTCTGCAAGACACGGCCCAAATACAGTTTGTATGATTGGGTACCCCGTATTGTTGTCTATGTTGAATTTCACATTGACAGTCGCTCCGCCCAAAGTGGTACCCCCTTCGAATGAAGTGTAGGTATCGTGTCCAGCAGTTGGGTTGATAATTACCCATCTGTCGTCGTCACCGCCAGAGTTCATTCGGAAAATGGAGTCGATGATCTCGTTGTCGATCTTGACAGCATCGCTGGCTTGCGACCCCCCACTTGGAGCTCCCGGCTGGGGGACTGACCCACCAGCGGTTTGACTCCTTTGTCCGGAGCTTGATGCCGACTTCTGCTGTCGCTCCGTCTTCCGCGGCGGCTCCGTCTTCGATGAGCCCATCACCCACCATGTCGGCTCTTCCCCAACCACGAAATCCTCGGGGTACTTCTCCAGTTCCCTCTCGATTTCATGAATCGTGCAGTATTTATTCTGGAAGAATTCGATCATGACGTCCTTCTCGGCCTTCTTCTCGATCTCCTTCATCCAGCTTACCCACTTGCGCCGATCTTGGTTCTCAGCGGCCCTGTCAGCCGCGTGCGGTGCCAAACTGATGGAGTTGATGTTCATCGCAGGCAGCTTCGACTCATAGATCATATCGATGCACCATAGGAAATCCCTGGCGTACTCAATCTCCCGGTAGAGATCGTTCAGCTCCCTTTTGTCTGGACGGAAATAAGCTGTATACGACTGATCTTTGGAGTCCTTCTCACCGAGCAATGGCTGCAATCTCCTCATGATGAACGAGACGCACATGAGCGAATTGACCGCTCCGATGCACGCGTCAGAGATGTCACTGGGGGTTGACCCACAGATCATCCAGCGCAATAGATTGTTCTGGCTGGCATTCTCATCCCTCCTCAGTGCATATGCGAGGTTCTTCATCGATGCCTGCAGCTCATTCTGGTAGACCAACCCAAGGTCCCAATTCTTCTGGTAGTCGTCCTTGGAACCACGACCGTAGGAGTCGATCTTGGGAGCCTTGATCACGCTCAACGTGAACACTTTCCCCCAGTTTCGATCCCTGTATCTTGCGATTCTCCGGTCGTGCCTCTCAAACTCTGCAGTCGTCTGGAACTCCTCGGAGCTCCTCCACCTTCTCGATGACGATGCCCTAGATGACTCGTCGCTGATGAATTCCTTGTACACCTCCCCAACCGGGGTGTTCTGGTGGAATGCAGCTTTGAACGACCGTTCATCGTTGTCCTCGGCCACGCCTAGTGCGAGATCCCAGATGTTCGCGATTGATCTCAACATATCCGCCCCTTCCATGCAGTACTTGGTTACGTTGAGCAACTCGGGGTTCTTCGCCAGCATCGTCGCCTCACCGCAAAGTTGGTTCAGCGCCGACACGATCTTCTTTCCCTTGCTGCAGAATTCCCTCCATCCAAGCATGCATTCGTCGGCAGAAAGCTGTCCGAAAACTTTGCTGATGAACTCTAAGGCAACCCTCATAGACTGCCCTTCACCTTTCATCATTCCGCGGCCCTTGGCAGAGTAGTACGCAGAGTATGCATAAATAGCGGGGACACCTATGTCCTCGATCCACTTCACGCACATACCCAGGTCGCTGCTCATCTCCATCCTCTTGGGCATCCTCTTGCCTTCCTCGATGGCGTTCTTCACCAAATTTCCCAAGAAGATTGCTGCTTGCCTAGATTTCCCAACAGGCACGCAGAAGAACTCATTCGTATTGACGACATTCGGATTGGCAGTCATCTTGATGATATTCTCCAGAACCAGAAAAATCCAAAATAGGCAGCTGCAAATTAAGCCACGGAATTGTCCCAATGCGATCCCAGCTCCAGATTGAGGTGACGAACTCTTCCAGCTCCTCCTTGAAGCTTGGGGTTCGGGACTGACCCAGCTCCCCGTATGCACCAGAGGTTCGGGACTGGCCCAGCACCTCGGTTGTGCAGTTGGGGTGGTGCAGATTTCGCCCGCAGTAGCTTGGTGCTTCCGCGATCTCCTTCGCGTAATGCAAGCAAGAGCGAGTTTCAACGGTGCCGGTTTGAGGCACCTTGCTCGAGCACGAAAACGGCGAAGGATCACACCCACAATTATTGACGTGTACAACTGGGTTTCTTTGGTTTCACGACCAGCACAAGGTCCATGCTCATGGTTTCCATTGCATTTCTTAGACAACGAGCCACCAAGTTCAAAGTTCCATGATACAACTCTCCATGGTTTCTTGATTGGCATGGGTTTCTTTGCATATCTTTGTTTCAAGCCATAGCGACACCCATCAAACTCGTGACTAGTCCCATCATGCACGACCTCATGCAGTCTCTCATCTTTCCAATAATCACAACTTCCAGGCAACTCAAACAAAATCGCAGCTCGTTTTGTCATGGCATGCCGTTTAATTTCAACGAACCGTTCAAATAATCTCCAAAATTCTCTTTGTTTGGCCTCGATTTTCTCTGCGGTGTCAATGCCGCGAGTCTTGTTGAGGCGTGCCCATGATGATCCCCCCGTGCAAGGCCCGGCGAAGAACAACAAATCGGAAGGTTTGGTAAGCACATGTCTGGCGATTCTCCCCCCGTACTCGCTCAGTAAGTCATCAACCAGAGTTATGGTGACAACCTGCGGCCCGTCATGGCGGGCAAGAGCAGTGAACCAGTTACGTGGCTCGGAACATGCCATCAGCACGATGGGCCGAGCCAAGTCAACACTGTAAAGAGTGACGACTGTGCGAGTTCTCATACCAGGAAGCGAGACATGAACAGGAGCGCGAAGCACACCACCGTCATGTTTGACCATCGCGAGTTCAATACCCGGCGCTAACTGTGGCTTGTGCTTCACCGCAATGCGATACGGAACAAAACAACGACCAGGGACAAGCTGCTCGTGATTGATATGCAGACAACGCATGAGCAATTTCAATCGGAGCAACGTTTCCAAAGCAAGGTCGTTAACACACTTCAACTCTATGCGCTCGTTCGACAGTTCTTCAACAAATGCGGCCAGCACGGACTGCATGTCAACATCCCCGGACCCGACGTGAATTGGTCGTGGTCGTGGAGACCGTTCCCGCGCCGGTGCAGCGACCGGTACGGGATGAAACTGCCAAACTGCGCGTTCAACCCAACCATCAATTCGCACACATTGTAGCCCCGGGTCAACTCTATCCTCAACTTTGAGCCATGACCCATTCTTCAGAAACCAAGTGGAACGAAGCCACTTGCTCCCAAACGGTGTCATAACCGCGAGTGGAGGTTTCACACGCATCAATCTGGGTCCCTTGGCAACAACAACCGGATCATGTCCTTCATGCTCATGCAATCCCTCTTTGGATGTTAATCCAGACCACCATAGGTCCGGGGGCATGATCGGTATGTGTGTGTACGGAAATGTTGGAACTCCGTCAACTGTCCCCGAAGCGGTCTGCATGGTCCCCTTTATGGGATCACACGTGGGTGTGAGCGCCTTGAGGGTATCCGGGTCAGACAGCAAGCTCGGGTCAGTAGACCAATCTGCAAACATGCATGTTTCCATTTGCGCCCATCATTGAACGCCTTGGTGTAAATATCGGCCGCCATCCTGTCGGTGACCTCATACGCCAAGTACATGTAATCACGTGTGAACATCTCATGCATCCACGAAATGCTAACACCATGGCTTCTCTCAAGGTGGCGCATCGTGGGGTTCCTCCCCGATCGCACGACACCGATCATAGCCTTATTATCGTCATAGAACACAAAGTTCGGTGACTTCTTGAGAATCCGCTCTACCAGCTTGAGAGCGGGCATACCCATCGATCTCATGGCAACATCGGCCGCAACAATCTCGGCCTCGGGAGTGGAGTGACTCACACAACCCTGTCTTTTAGAGCTGCCAGACAACGGAAACCGGGTATTAGGCCCTTGTATATTCAAGTGTCCACCGGAGGTGGAACGCAGCGAGTCAATGCATCCCGCAAAGTCAGCGTCCGCATACAAGGCCAAGTGCACATCGTCCATAGGGTCTCCAACCCAACCGACCATGCGCCAATGTTTAGTATGATGCACATAGCACATCAAGTGATGCAAACCCCGATCATCGGAGTCAGTCCACCTATGCACGTTCCGTGCTAGGCGATTCACTTGCCGCAACAAATCGAAGCGAGCAATCCGCGCACCGTACAGCAACTTCATCAGTACGCTAGCGGCATGCGGAGCAAGGTGTCCACGCACGGGCTCCTTCATGGCCAACTCAGGAGTCCCTCCCCGTTGGTCCGGCACTGTGGCAGAACCGTCGGTGGGCACAAGATTGTTACACCAATTGCACACGACTGACGGCCCCTCTCTGGCAGGCTTCCGTGAGACGTGATTCTTTGTTTCTTCATGCAACTCAGGGGTGACAACCTTATTCAACTTCACGTCGCCCGCCACTTCAAGATAGCGGTCGACACAGGAACGTAGGAACTGTTCCATGTCATAGGTCACCGTTGTTACTCGGTGTCCGTTCCCGAGAGTGACGTTTCCCTTGCTTTGATTGCAACCAAGGTACATGTCAAGTCCAGTCTCGGGCTCAATCTTCAAACGTGTACGCAACATGCTCCACCCTTGGGCAAGGTTCTTCTGCGGCCCTGCCATTTTGAAGTCGTCGACATACACAACCAGAACAAGCTGGAGCTTTTCGTGAATGTACACTGAAGGCCATTCTTCGCCGATGGGCTCAAAACCAACGGCACGCACCGACTCATCGCAGTGCTGCTCCCAAAATGTTCCCGCATCTGGGTGTCCGTACAGCGCCTTCCTCAACGGGACGACTGGTCTTCTGTACTTATCCCATTTGCATTCACTTGGCACGGCCTCCGGTGGCAATTCAATCCAACACGGCGTGCCTCTCAAGGTGGCCTGTATATACGCCTGAACAGCGTCGGCCATCTGCACATCCCAGCCATCATGACAACCCAGAAAATCCGCCCAACGCGAGGCTTCAAATGAAGCAGGGGAGTTCCCCAAATCTTGAAACATCGCAGCCTCAAAGCTTTGGTTCTTCACTTGGTTCCCCAGCAACACGCCTCTACCCTTGAACTTCCTCTTAGGATCACCAACAGGCAACTGTGAGTGCTTTTCAACGCAAATGCCATGTGCGCGAGCCATGTGTATTTCCTCCCCCTTCGCTTTTGCTTCTCTGGCTACAGCGTCATATTCACGCACCGCGCCAAGATCGAAGACCCCCTGGTCGATTAATCCCGACCACTCTTTCTTCATTGATGCCAATGCATCAGGGTTGGTCAACATCTCTTCCCGGCCTACCGGCCTGGATACTAAAGCGTCGAAGAATCGTACAACTTTCACAGCTTTCTCTCTGTGCTGTATTCGCTCAGAAGTCACGCACGGCATCGATGGGTACTTCTTGGCTTCACCGTCTTCGCCTATCGCAGGCATTGCGAGTGGCACTTTTCCAGAAACTATCTCAGCAGACTCCTCCCATTCATACCAGGTGAGATCCGTCGATTCGTCGACCGATGGATCAGTCCCCGATGCCGTCTCAGCTTCGTCTTTATGACTCTCCATGACTGATGCAACCGCCTTCGTCCAGTTTGGAGTCGACTTTGATCGCTCCTCAGACTTGAACTTCCAGGCATAAATTACCACCAGACACTCAAATTCTTTCTCAAGCTGAACGTTTCGTCTCATGACGTCTTGGGACTGTTTGGAATCCATGAGAACAACCACCCCGTCGACAGGATTAACAACAATCCTGACCCATTCAAGCTCAGCCAAGTGCTTCCCATCCATTGGGTTCTTGATCTTTGATATGTTCTTCCGCAATCCCCAATTGTACTGCCACTCTACTCCACCCCAGCGGTTCCGAAGCATCGCTCGAATTCTCTTACCACCGGGCATCTGTAATGTCCGTGCCTCTGCCGGCGCGGAAATATCAGACTCTTTACTCTTGGGATCTTCCTCTTTCCTTTTGCCACCGCCCTTCACCTCGGCCTTCTCTTCCTTGGTGTAATATTTACTCATCATCTTCCATTCTTCAGGAGTGAACTCTGGAGGTCTCGATGTCTTCATTAGCCTGAATCCGTCCTTCCCGACAGGATACGGTCTCCCGGCCTTGTCGATCTTAACCTCCTTGCCATCGTCGTTGACGTACGTGATACCATCCCCGGGTAGCCCAACTGACACGTGTGGAAGGTCGGACTTCGCAACCTTTTCATCGCCCTTAGGGTGTCCATCTCCTTTCCCTTTTGAGGAGCTCGGTCTAGCATCTTCTTCTCCTGCATGATCCCCCCGATCTCCGGCGATTACCTCCGGGCCATCGTCGAGCAGTAGACCAGCGATCTGATCGACTTCATCGTCAAGCAGTCGCTTCTCGTCACTCTGCAACAATTCAGGCTCGTAGTCCTCATCCTCGATCAGGCGGTCACGTGCATCCAGACCGATTGCATCGATAGACATCTCTATTCCTTCCAAAGTCTCGTTGGCAACCTTGTACTTCTGTTGTATTGGGAATGTCAGAGGAGATTTCAGGATCATCCTCTCCGTCTGATGTGGCATTCTCAACCGAGGTGGAACCTTTGCCTTCTTGATGTTCAGCTCTGCACCCGCAAATGCAGTAAGTGCCCAAGCACGATACTTGTTTGCCCAATGCATACCGGTGCTCAACACATATCCAGCAAATATACCAGTTTCCCCTCTCGGCTCGAACTTCTCCCTCTTTCCCCCTCGTGCTTCGCTCGGCTTGAAGTCCACTAGCGCACCAAAAGGTATCTTCTCGCCCTTGAACTCCTCGCCATGCAGCCTCATCCATGCACTCGATCCGTTCACCTCTTCGATGTTCATGAGATGGCACAGAGTGGTGATGGCCTGCACCCAATAACACGTGGGTAGACCGGCATGTACTAGACAAGCCGAAGTCTGGTCAATGATGAATTGATTTGTTCTTTCAGCAAGGGAATTGTTCTGCGGCCGTCCAGGCAGCGATAGGTCGTGGTTCAGCTTCAGCTCCACGCACGCATTGATCAGTTCCGGGCCGTCATCCGAATATACCTGCTTGATTTTCCTCCTCCCGCAGAAGTGCTTGATAGCCCTGACGACTGAGTCAGTGTCTCTTCTCGCGGTGGGATAAGCCATGATAATTCCGGTATATATGTCCCGGATGATGAGCGCATACCTGCCTTCCACTTCATGATCTCCTGATGCCGTCACAAAGTCGAACGTCACCAGGTCACCGAACGTCTTCACTTCTCTTTTGAATGCTCCCGTTCGTGATCTGAAGTGTCTCATCTTTGCCTTGACGCATGATTCGCAGAAGGGATTTCGGTATCTGTGTGTAAGCAAATGAGCTATGGAGTTGGCGTCCTTCTTGAGGACTCCCACTTTCCTCTTTACTGATGATCCTTCGTACACGTCTACTTCGATTCCGGCATCTGGATCATCTTCATCAACCTCTTCCTCGTGAGCTTCGGCATCACCATGTCGATGCGGGACTGACCCAACATCTACAGGTATTTCCTCAGCCACGGGAGGCGGACGTACCGGACCGGCTCCTCCGGGTGGCCCGAAGTCGAATGCCCCGTCGTGGTGTTCGCCCTCGGCCTCTGCGGACTCACCGACAGCGGCGGGTGTGACGTCGTTCTCATCGTCACCTCCCTGATCTGCCTCGTCGTTCGTTACCATCGCCAATACTTCCGAAAAGTGCTCCTTGAGGTCGTCTATCGTAGGGCGATGCCTGTTACTCCGAAGTTTACCATCACTCACTAGGTACGGGATGTCGTCCTTGACCTGCAAGTGCACGAATCCCTGCTTTGGCGTAACCATGAAAGGTAGTTTACCAGGCATCCAGTGAAATGCATAACCCATCTTCATGCATCTCCTCCCCACTGACAATACCGTGGGTGTCTCATCCAATACATGCGGCTCGACAGTCTCGTCCAACTCGTCCACGACTATCTTGGCCACATCAGATGTGGAAGTGGAACCATTCGCGGTCTGGAACACGATCTCGTCGTCATCTTTCACGATGTCGACACCCAGGCTCTTCGCCTTGGCTCTTCCAATGAGATCATGACCACATCCGGTGTCCATCAACCATTTCACCCGTTTGCTGATGCACGTTGACATGGCGAAAACGTTCTTCGGCATACCATGCTGTTTCTTCCAGTCGACAGCCGATTCCTTGATCTCGTCCTTGTTCCGATCATACTCGAACATTATGCTGCTCTCCTTGGTCACCGGGAAGTAGTGCTTCTTATATATATCATCCACCACTTCTCTCAGTATCTTCGCACGTATCAATGATCGTTGGACTTGATAGGCTGATAATTCACGATGATCACTGCTTTTGAACTTCTTCTCGTCGACGTACACGTACTGATAAGGCTCATTCTCATTGTCCTCATAACCGTACCATTCCCCTTTTCGTTCCCATTGCCTTCTCTCGTCTTCGAGGTAGGTGATCTCCCCATTCTCGTCGACGTCGAGCACTTCCTTGAACCACACCATTTTCTCGGGGATCTCGGACTCGCCAGACCATCTCGATGATTCGCTCATCGCGTCGTCATCGTGCTCGTGGTAGACAGTCTCGGCTTCGTCCGGTTCGACCTGATCAACGTCCTTCTTGAAGCTTACCTTCCCTGCAGGAGCCGACTGCTTCAGGACTATCGCGGGCATTGCGATGGCCCTCCTCGCAATGGCAGGTGCTGCGGCTTTGGCGGCAGCCTTCGACTTGGCTTGCGCCTTGTCATTTGACGTTGCTGGAGCTGAATTGTTCTTGATGAGCTCATGCCTATACTTGCAAGCGCTTCCCTTATCGCACTTCCCCTTCTGAAACGCGAAGCATGCTCCATCATCTCTCTTTGGTGACGATGATCTGGACTTGGATTTGCCCTTTCCTTTCCCCTTGGACATACTCTCCAACTTGTGCTCCGTCTTCTTGCTGTGGGAAAAAGTGCATTCATTCCCTTTCACGCACCCCTTCGCCGATTTGAAGTGGTACCAGCAGGGGTTATCCTTGCTTCCGCCCGGACTCTTGCCTCTGTCGCTGGCACCGTCGGACTTGCCGTTCTTGCCAGCGTGGCCCTTTGCCTTGGCTTTTGGGAGCACAGGAGCGGCATCAGGTCCACCGGGTTTCCCCTTTCTGCCCTTGCCACCCTGGTTCTCCTGTTTGCCAGTTGCTGGAGCCGCATCCTTCCCGCCTGACTTCATCATCGACTTGACCGATTTCTCCTTCATGTCGAGCATCAGGTCTTCCCGATCTGCCTTGATCTGATAGTCGATCAACGCCAATAAGAATTCATACGTCTTCTGAGGATGCTTGTCCGGTAGTCTATGGTAGGCATTGAGGCCGAACTCCATCTTCTGCTCCCTTTGATCTTCCTGTAAAGGATGTCTCTGAGAGCCAGCTTACTGGGTCTGTCCTCGCTCCTCATCTTCAGCAGCAAATCATACCATTTGTTCCCGAACATGACCAAGTTCTTGTCGCCAGGAAAGTCAAGGTTGAATAAATGCTCGATGTGGTAGACAAGATCCGTTCTATCGGAAGTTCTGAATGATTGCATAACTAATGCCACCAACTCTCGTCCCTTCACGATCACCCCTTGTTGATGTCGTAGTTCAGAGTGTCGTGTAGCATCGAGGTATACGTCCTTGGCTTCGTCAGGTGCTTGTTTCAGCATGTTCTGCATGCCCATGGCCATCTTAATATCTATCGTAGCAAATCTGTCGCCACCTGAATCGCTAAGCAAATCCAGGTCTGGGTTCAACCCAAGAGCCTGCTCCAGCCATTTCGTCCATGCGTCGGTATCTGGATCTGCACATGCGCTCAGAACATTCATCAGCAGTTGCATCTTCCAGGTGTCAAGTTGATGGATCTTTGGCCAGGCCGGAATAGATACTCTCTCGGCCTCTTTCCTCGAGATTCTCGGTCGATCATTCTTGATCTCTCGGTTATCTCTCGATCTCCTTCGTCTCCTCCGTGTCCGATCGTCTTCTTCCTCTTCTTCTTCCTCGTCTTCCTCATCTCCTTCGTCGTCGTCATCCTCATCCTCATCATCGGGTGGATCATCCGGAGGTCCTCCTCCGCCACCAGCGAGGCTCAACTGACGTCGACCCGCTCCCTGCCCATTCCCATTGGGCGGGAATCCACCGTAATCCAATGGGGGCGTAGTACCGTTGTTTCCCCCCCCATCACCACCACCAGTCGTAGTAGTGGATTGTGGGACATGCCCAACAACCCCTTGCATCTGGGATAGGTGTACATCGATCATTGGATCACCGAAAGACGGAAAGAGGATCGAACCTGGCATCAGCGACGAATTAGGGATTTGATTTGAAGACGATGACGGGACTGACCCAGCCACCTTCTTGTCTATCCTATTTGAATTAGCCTGGGTTCCTCCCTCAGCGCGTTTCACTACTGCTCGTTCACGATGTCCATCTTTGCTGCTGGAGGCTTCCTGTGTCTCCAGCTTCTTGTGTGCACGTAGTTCCTCGTTGTCAGCATCGAGTTGGCGTACAAAACTCTCTTCTTGCTTGAGCGTCGCCTCTCTTTCTTTCAGTTGTCTCTGAAGCTCATGCATCTCCTCGAGGTACTCATCGTACATTCCCTTAGCTGTCAATCTCCAGTACTCAGCCTCCTTCGACTTCTCGTCCATCGTGCACCGTTCCTCTTGTTTCTCTTCTTTGACCAGGGCTAACTCCAAGATCGCATCCTGACGATGACCACCTTCGACAGCAATCATCTGGTCCTTCATCGACACGTCGGACTCATACTGTTTGACGATCTCTTCTTTTCGCGAAGCAAGCAATCTGCTCTCTTCGATTCCTGTTCCGCAAATACTGTAACGTCATTCAGCCTCGCCATCAGCTGTTCCCTGGAGTCCTCCAAAGAGTACGTCTCGGGGCGCTTGACGTGTGCATGCTCCAACTGTGATTTCAGACTTTGGACCATCTCCTCCTCGTTGAACTTCTCGATAGATGTAGAAGATTCTATGCCTCTGATCTGTTGCTGAAAAACTGATATCTGTTGTGAAGCCTCACGGTGTATCTGATTTGCACGTATAGCTGATTCCTGCGCGGCCGACTTCTCGCTTGCCATGTAGGATTTCATCAATGCAATCTCCCGCTTCTGCTCCATGATAGTTCCTTCAGCTTGCCTAATCTGTTGCATTATAATATTCGACTCCATGTCTTTCTTCTCCCCGTACTGAAATGCGTTCATTTCCACCTTGCGCATCTGTTGGGCTTCTTCCTCAAACATGCGCCATGCCTCAGCCATGTGGTGTTGGTGGTGACTCACTAGATGTCCCGACTGCTTGCTGGCAATCTCGCATCGTCTTTCCAGCTCCTGGATCCGGATGGTGCTTCCATAGTCTTCTTGGTTAAGTTTCGCCATTGCTGCCGACATTTCATCAAGTGTCTTCTGATATTCCCCGATCTCCACCTCCATCTTATTCTTCTCTTTGATCACGGCGCGAAAATCTGCACTGGTGGGTGATTTTGACCTCCACCCTTCGATGTCGATCTCACGCCCTTCTGCGACGTCCGTGGTGTCGCAGGCGAAGATGATGATCTTCTCGGTGGGGATTCTCTTTTCTTCGACTCCTGATGAACATCGATCTGCTTCCATGATCTTGTGGGAGTAGATATGTCGCTGACTAGCGCGGAACCTCCGCTCCCAGGTTCATCCTGTGAATCTGCAATCATATCCATCACCGCAGGAAGAGCCATCAATCCATTGGATCCCTCTGAGCTGCTGTTCCCAAAAGTTGCAGTACTTGGGCTCGCCGAAGACGCCATTGTACTGTGTAGGTTATCGTTCCTTTATTGTCCCTGTACCCGCAATAAACCAGCTGTCACCCAGTCCAGTGTAGAGCTTGTAGTTACGGCTGATAACCTGTCAAGAGACGGCAAGGTGACGTCCCGTGGGACGCTATGCACCGAACCCTCAAGCTGTAATACCAACCACGTAGAAAGGTGTATACGGACGATGCCGTTATAGCCGAATCCGTGTAAACGTTGTAAGGGAGAAGGAATGATAGTTACAACAGTAGTCCTGACAAATGCAGCGCAAGCGAAGTGTTTTCGCTCTCAATGCCGATCACGTATGTATGCAGTCACACATCAGATCTTGAACCTCAATTGTGTCTTGAGCCAAAATGGCGATCAATGGAACTTGGGAAGCAACACCAACAAGGACCTCAGAACAGCTACCCAATTTCGGCACGGGGCCTAGAGGGTTTTAACATGACCCGCCCGGAAATCAAGGTCGGGGATATGGTTCGGATCAGGTTAAGCCGATCGAAAGCAGGGGCTTCTACAGGGTCAACAAGATAGCCTGGAGCGAAAAGGTATACAGGGTAGGCCGAGAGCGGGAGATGGGGGCGAAGTTTGGCTTGGGGTGGCCGGAAAAGGTGGTGCGCAGGGATCTCCGAACAATCCCCAAAAACTCAGCTTCCGAGTCCCGCCAGAAAAGGCTACAGAGAGGCCCCAGACCCCCCCTTTTGATGCTTTCTGCGCCTCTACGCAGACAGCTCCGCCTGCCACTCACTGATGAGCTCCTCGGGGGCTTCTCGGCCCCTCGTCGTCATCGCCCCACCGAGCGCGCCATGTGATACCAGCCTCAAACCAGCGCAGGGCAAGCTCTGCCCGCTGTGCGCGCGTGGCCGGGGTGCGAAGAGCCGTAAAGATTTGACCCGCCTCTTCCGCGATTACCGCAGTGCGCTCGGTGTCTTCGAGCTTTCTCGCGAGCTCTCGGACATCCAAGTCCGCGTGCAGCTGCTCCTCGAGGAGCTCGATGCGGCGGCGCTGGTGCGAGCGCTCGGTTAAGCAGCGCATCCTTGCGAGGCCGCTTGTTGGGAGGCCGCTGGGCCGTCAGAGCAATCGCAAGGCAGCGAGCGTCCCGCCCCACCCACGCGGCGGGCTTCTCCATAAGCCATGCCTGCGCGCGTCGGAAGGCCGCCGAGGAAGTCACTTGAGCAGCTGCGGCGGGTTTTTTTTGAGACCATTCGAGCATTTGGACCATTCAAGCGTTTGGCGGGCTTTTTTTCCTGCGCGAGTCCCAGCTCATCAGAGCGTTCGCCTGCGAAGATTTCTGTTCTTTTAATTGAGGATCTTGACGCGGCGCTCCAGCGCCTTGCCTCTCTCTTTAGAGGGGGTTTCCCAAATGGATTCTATTCTACCTGAGAGGCTCCTGGCACTCGTCCGTCCAGCATTTGACCTCGTCCTGCGAAGGATTCGAAGTCTAAAACGCTGCGTGCAGGCGTGGGCTGCAAAATAATGACCCCTAGATATGCTTGCAAAATGCACAGCAGCTGCGTTTCTGCAAGGCGAGCTAAAAAAACAGTGAAAAAAAGAAAGCCAAGCCAAACCAGCCAGAAAGCCAGCCAGGAGCCAAACCAAACCAGCCAGGAGCCAAACCAAAAGCCAGCCAGAAAGCCAGCCAGAAGCCAAGCCAACCAGCCACAAAGCCAGCCAGAAAGCCAGCTAAGAGCAAGCCAAACCAGCTAGAAAGCCAGCCAGGAGCCAAGCCAAGCCAGCCAGAAAGCCAGCCAGAAGCCAACCAAAAAAACCAGCCAGGGTTTCCTTTGAGGGGCTCGCCTTGCAGAAACAAAGGCAGCTGGTGGGCGTTTTGCCAAACCGCATATCTAGAATTCATTATTTTGCAGCCACACGCCTGCACGCAGCGTTTTAGACTTCGAATCCTTCGCAGGACGAGGTCAAATGCTGGACGGACGAGTGCCAGGAGCCTCTTAGAATAGAATCCATTTGGGAAAAGAGAGAGGTGCTGTGTTCTGTGTTCGCGCTTTCGCGCGGCGCAGTCTGCAGCTCGCTGCAGTCGCTGCGCAGTTCGCGCAGTTCGGGACATGCCTGTTTCCAGTTCCAACGCACTTCGAGAACAAGTGCCAATTCCTTCAACATGTCGGATTGACATGTTGAAATTCTCGTCATTCTTCATTACAGACCAAGTGCGAGAAGCATATCCGGTCGCGCCAGTCCGCCGACATGAGGCACGCAGCTGATGATGTCTCATATGTTATCACCAACTACAATGTCGGACACTGACATTGCGTCACATCCGAAAAAAAAAAACCCGGGTGCGGGCCTGGTGCGGGCCTGGTGCGGGCCTGGTGCGGCTCCAAGACCAAAGTCGCAGAGCCGGCCTTGCTCAGACCGAAGCCGCGGAGCCGGCCTCGCTTTGCGGAACCTTCCAATGGCCGGAGTCGGACGGTACTCAACTGCGTCGCGGCAGGAGCGCTAGCTCCTTGGCCAACGCCTTTAGCCACTGGACTGAGGCCGGCGAAAACTATGTAAACTTGTTTGAAGGACCGGCGACATCCCGAAGGTCCTGGACAACGGAGAGGTAACTGACGGCACGCCGTCACCTGGACGCCGCCCTCCTCGGCAAGGCGGACGCAAGCGCGCTGGCCTCCCTGCTCTACGGTGGACGGACTGGACACTCCACGGAGGTAGACACCAAGATAGCAAATGCCCTGCTGGGTCTTGCCACCAAGGCCTTCGTCACAGTGCAGCTTGCCAGCATCACGGCGCTCCAGAGCGCCCTTGACGAGGAGCCTCCAGTGCAGGTTGCAAACGACGTTGCTCCGCGAAGGGCTCCAAGTTGTGAAGCCCGCCCAGAGCGGCGAGCTCCGGCAGACTACTGCTGTCTGTCGCAGTGGCGGACGTGGCCCTCGCGCTGCTGGTACTACACAAGTGACACTCTGTTGGAAGACCGAACCGGAACGGCGCAGGACACGGAGACGACCAGCGCCATCACGGCCGCGCCCTCCTTACAAGTAGACGCGCTGTTGGGGAAATCGCCCGGTATCGGCGTGAAGGAAGATCGTCTCCGGAATCTCTGCATCACTCGGCATCCATCCTTCGTAAGGTAGGACTCCAAAGTGCCGTAGGGGCAGGGAAATCCGAAGTAAGCCCGCTAACTCGATTCCAGGCTCTTTCTGTTTCTGAGGATGCAGTGGCCAAGAACAAGCCGCTAGATCCATCGGGATGTGCCGCTTGTGCCCACTCCTCTGGTGACCGCAGGCTGTCGGTCAATGCGTGCTGCATGGCGACGGTGCAAGCACTTCAACCATGCTCGATCCGCTCAAACGCTTTGGTCCACGAACAAATAATTCCTAGGGAGTCTCTCCACAATGATCCGTCTTGGAGGATATGTTTTTATCCTTAGAAGAGGCACCGGGCTGGCGGCGGAAAGATCCGTCTCCACAATGATCCGTCTCGGACCAGGGTAATTCAATCTAAGGAGAGCGGTCACCGGAGGTGGAAAGATCCGTAAAGGTCCGTCTCCACAATGATCCGTCTCTCCACAATGATCTGTCGCACCAGGATATGCTTTTTTAGATCCGTCTCTCCACAATGCCGTCTCTCCACAATGATCTGTCTTGGACCAGGAGATGTTTTTTTTATCCTTTGGAGAGGCGCTGGGAAAGATCCGTCTCGGCCTTGGAATAAAAGCCTTCAGGTAGAGCGCTCACCGGGTGAGGCGGACTCTCCACTATGATCCGTCTCGGACTATTATAGATCTTTTATTCTAAGGTGAGGCGCTTGCCGGGCTGGAGGCGGAAAGGTCCGTCTCGGACCTGGGAATAAGGTTTCCTAGGTAGAGGCGGTCGCCGGGCTGGAGGCGGGAAGATCCGTCTTGGACCTTGGAATAAAAGCCCTCTAGGTAGTGGCGCTCACCGGGCTGGAGGCGGAAAGGTCCGTCTCTACAATGATGCGTCTCGGACGGGCTGGAGGTGGAAAGATCCGTCTCGGACATTGGAATAAAAAAAGCCCTCTAGGTAGTGGCGCTCACCGGGCTGGAGGCGGAAAGATCCGTCTCGGGCAATTTCCTATTCTCAGGAGATGGAAAGATCCGTCTCGTAAAATTTCTTGTTCCCAGGAGAGGCCGTCTCGAAAATTTCTTGTTCCCAGGAGAGGCTCGCCGGGCTGGCGGTGAAAAGATCCGTCTCGGACCTTGGAATAAAAAGCCCTCTAGGTAGTGGCGGTCACCGGGCTGGAGGCGGGAAGATCCGTCTCGGGGAATTTCCTTTTTGCAGGAGATGGAAAGATCCGTCTCGAAAATTTCTTGCTCCCAGGAGAGGCGTCTCGGCTTGCGAGCTCGGAGGCCAGCGCTGCGGCGGTGACGGTTCCCAGGAGAGCGTTGGCCACCTTGGTGTCTACCTCCAGCAGCGTGATCCTTGCCGCTATGTCTAGGGAGTGCTGGTCCACCACTGTCTTGAGACCGTAGTTGGCGGCCGCCGTGGCCAGCGTGGCGTTGTTGGCCAAGGCGATGGAGCCGTTCATGGCCGCCGTGGTGCTGTAGTTGGACAGCTTCAGGTCCACGCCGTCCGGGGTAGGGAGAAGGAGCTCAGCGAGCTGGGGAAATACTGCACGTCGTGCCGTAGTTGCTGGTTGTCACCTTGTAGTCCAGGCTCTGCATCTCCTCATCCTGTGCTCCGGCTGTGACTACCTCCATGCTTCTTTACATGTAGCGCAACACTCATTTTCACTCGTACGGCGAAGGAGAGTGTAGGCCTTGGCGGAGGCAGGCGGCTCTAGCTGCAAGAGCTTGCCCGGGAGTTCGGCTGGGACTGGGCAGAGTCACAGGGTTCAGGCCCCAGGAGAATCGGCGCGGCGTGTGATTGGTCTTGCCTGGACTCTGAAGCCAGACTGCAAGGAGGCGCGGCTGCTTGCGGGGCTGCCTAAAGTGCTGCTGCCGGAGCGCAGCGTGAAGTGCTGGGGCTGCGTGGCGTCGTTCATGTTGTTGGCGGACCGGACGTCCTGCACGGCTGCGTCCTCACTGCCCTGCTGAGGCCGGAAGAGTGTGTTCTCCAGCACCCAGCCCGTGCCGCGGGCCAGGCCTGCAGCCGGACCGCAAGGCCACCACGTTCAGCACGAGCCATTCTACTTGGACGACTTCGTGCAGTCCAGCGAGGACCCCAACCCGCAGCCTCTGCAGCACACGCCCCTGAGGGCGATTCCTCCGCACTCCAGCAGAGGCCACGGACGAGGACGTGCGACTTGCCCGGATGTGCCAGCGCTAACCCGCTTCGTCGAGGACGACCGGCTGGAGACCCCGAGGCCGACGCGCTGACGAACAACGGCAGGGCCCGCCCTTCATCACGGGCCGTTTGCGCAGCGCGGCCGACAGAGCGCAGGCAGCAGCGGACCTTGTGGGCGCAGGAGCAGCAGGGCTCGCGGCGGTGCAGGCCTTCCGTCCAGCTCCCCCAGGACGCTGCCAAGTACGTGCGCCTAAATGTGATGCCCGCCCAGAGCCGCAGCCGCAGCCGCCGCCGCAGATCAAAGGCCGACCCGACGACGTAGAGCGCCTCCTGGACGAGGCGGGGCAGCGCGCGCAGGAGGTGGAGCGTGGCGCAGCACAGGCCATAGAGAAGACGGTAGCAGTGGCTGGGAGGAGGAGAGGTTGCCGTTGCCGTAGAGGGTGTGGGCAAGGTCTTCGGGTACCTGGGAGGCCTGGCAGAAGGAGCAGCAGCCCTTGCACCCACGGCGGCGAGGTTGCTGGAACGCTGGCTGCCACGGCAGGAGTTGGCGCAGCGGCGACGGCAGGGTTGGCTGTGGGACTCGCAGACGGCGCAGCCGTCGGGGCAGCGGCTCATTCCGCTCCAGGTAGCCCACAACCTGCTCGAGGCGGGCGCTGATTGAAGCTGTGGACCGAAGCGTCTTCATCTCTTTTATCCGTTACTGCGCGGCAACTTCGCCCGCTGCGCGTTCGACGCCCCTGCACGGCGCGCGCGTAGCGCAGCTGAGGATCTGGCGGTGCACGCGCTGCCCCTCTTGGGCCATCCTGCGTTCCCCTAGCCAGGCGTTGAAGGCCTGCGCCTCCTCCAGCTCTCGCTGGCGCTTCAGCAGCAGCGGCTGCAGGTCGTAGCTCGGAGGTCTTGCGAAACCACCGGAGCATCTGAGGCTCGTTGCGAGGTTCAGGGGACATCATCTTCCGCCGTCAGCCGGTCGTACGCCGACTGCCTCTCCAGCATGCGCATGGCGCGCTCGCTCAGCCTTGGGCGCAGCCTTGGGTGCTGCCTTGGGCGCTGCCTTGGGTGCTGCCTTGGGTGCTGCCTTGGGCACGGGCGCTGCCTTGGGCGCGGCCTTGGGTGCTGCCTTGGGTGCTGCCTTGGCCGCGTGCTGCCTTGGGTGCTGCCTTGGGCGCCGTCGCTTTGCGGGAAATCTCACCCTCTTGGGCCGGAAGGGGGAGTCCATTTCATACGGAGATGTTTGGGCTCGAGCCGTCTCGTGGCAACATCTGTTTGCCGGTGTGGTAGCTGATCAGCCATGGTCTTTTCCGATGAATGTTTTCCTCCCCATGTGGGGCTTGATGGATTTCCTTTTTCAGATGATAGGTTTGGTGCCAGGTTGAGGTCGGCCGCTCTTGACGCCATTCTGTGGTATGCTGAGGGTGATCCTGGATCCACCTTCGTCAAGGTTGCTCTGGAGATCAACCATGTTCTGCCCAGAACTGTGGATGGCACGTATAGGTACGATGCTTTCATTGTGAAACTTTGCCCTGCAGGTTTGCTCCGTGTTCGACGATGTATTCTGGCCTTGGCCTGCTGCTTTGACCACCGATACACCTCTGGAGATCGAATTACTGTTTGGAACGCACGTGTCCTCAACTTTTGCGATTGCCTGGAGCTGAAGGTGGCAGTCGGTGGAGGGGTCACGATGCATGGAGACAGGTCTAAACCTGGTTTTGCTGTGGACTTTTTTGCGGGAATTGGTGGATGGGCGTTTGGCGATCAGCTGGTTCGGCAGTGTGGAGGTGGCTTCTTGCCCCCTATCCGCTTTGCGGTGGAATGGGACCCGGTTACAGCCAGGGTTTGTGCTGCCAATGTCAACGGGGTGGTGCTCGGGGAAGACGATCTTCGGGAAAGCCCATTTCAATGGCCAACAGATGGCGCTGTGGTATTGAATGTGGATGTTGACAGCCTTGCTTACAGGGACCTTGTTTCCAGGTGCAATATCCTTCTTGTTGTGGGCAGTCCTTCATGCCAGCCGTGGTCTCGGGGAAGTCATGCGCTTGGTTTTGGCCACAACTTTGTACATGCCCCCTTTCATTGTCCTGGAGAACGTCCTGGGACTCCTGAAACATGTGCATTGGAGGTGGGTTGAGAAGCTCTTTGTTTTGTGCGGATACCAAATGATTGCTGGGATCTCTGAAGGGGCCCCGTTTTGCCGATCAGCAGAGACAGAGCTGTTGTCATCTTTGGTCGGATGGACAACCCGGTGTCTGAGTTCGTGAAGGAGACTATCCCTCGGACGAGGCTCACATGTGACCGTGAGAGAACTGTTCGTGCCTGGTCGGTCTTGGACATGTCGTGCAGTCACTTCATTGGGCAGGAGTTGGCCTTGAGTAAGGAACAAGTTGACATTGTCCTTGATGCAGGACTGCTCCCCGTCTGGATGAGGAATCCCATCCTTGGTTTGCAGGATGTGCTTGCCGCCAGGTGTGTCAGCCGGGATTCTGCACTTGCACCTATCATGGCTTTATATGGCAAGAACATCTCCTTCCAAAGGGATTACCTCGTGAAGAAAGGGCTATTTCTCCAAGTGGTTCGGTCGGGCCCTTTTTTGCGGTTGCTGTCCCCCTGTGAGTTGGCCGTGGCGATGGGTTTCCCATCGGGTCTGGTACTTAGCCAGGACCTTACAGAGGCTTTTCAGATGATTGGCAATTGCTTCACACCGATACACGCAGGCCCAGGCCCTTGCAAAGGATTGCACTCTGCTTTCATTATCCTTTCCCTGTTGAGGAGTTTCCCTTGTCTGCCTCTGCGACGGTGCAGTTGCTTCTGCAAGGTTCTTTGCGTACTGGATGTGAGTGTGAGTGCAGTGAAGGCTTGGTCCGATTTATCAATGTCAGGGTTTCCTCCCCTGCCGGAGCTGATTCCTCGGATGAGCCTGGAGCCCTGCCTGGTGTGTCTGGCCCAGCGACAGAGCTTGCGGCACTTAATCAGACCTGTGTTGGGGACCCCTTTTTGCCTTGCTTGAATGGTGGGGTTGTCTCTGATGAAAGCCTGGGCGCTACAATTGAGAACTCCCCGGGTGGGGGAGATGGCCATGGCCATTGCGGTATGAGCGCCCCGCAGACTGGCAACTCAGGATGCGTCCGCACTTGCCGTTTTGACAGACGGGATGAGCCTTTCCCCACCATTTCCAGCACTGTCCCCTTCTCGGCTGAGGAAGGTTCTTCCCCTGGTCAGTTTGGAGATGATTTGGGCCACACATGCATTCATGTCATTGCCGATGGTGTTCAGGTGAGTCAGCTCTCCGTGCCCTCTGGAATTTTGGTTGGCACCATTCCAGCGTTGCCGAGGTCCTTTGGGGCTCAAGGACCGATCTGCCCAGCATGTCATCTAGGATTGGAGACGTGGCGGATGGTGCCGGTCGTGTCTTCACGCATCTGGTTGGACCTGATCCCGGTGCGGTCGGAGTTTTGGGGGATGGCATCAACGTCTTCGTGAGGGACCCTGCTGGTTTCTTGCAGCTGGTACGTGTTGGGGTGGACTTTTCGTTTGCTGACATTGCCAGGTTGGTTGGACACCAGGATGTCTCCGTGATCAAGGCACTCTGCCGCGGGCTTCCGGCGGGCGTGTGATATTTGCACGGACGGCGAGGAGGTCCTTTTTTCCTTTCGAACAAGAGGCGGTTCCATTGGAGAAGGCGCGGTGGTTGATCATTGGAATGTCAGACATTTTGATCATGATGCCAGTCTCTTGCATTTGGTCCGAGTGAACATCGAGCCGAGAACTGCTCTATTTCATCCTGGGTCTGTGACGCTTCCTCCAGGTTTCGTGCTGGATTTTGTCCAGCCGAGGCGGACGTCCATTGTGCTGCCTGTTGGCAGGCGACATGAATCTTTTCAGCATGAAGACTCGTGGACTGTTACGGACATTCGGGAGGGCTTTCCTTTCCTTTGGACTGGATTTACAGAAGGCTCCACCGCTGCAGTTTGGTCAGTTTAGGGTATTGCCAATGGTTGATGGTGGAGATGTCTGGGCAGAACAGTCGGAGGATGGTTTTGAGGACGGTGGAATTCAGGCGGAGCTCAACCCTGCTGATGACCCCTCTCCTGTTGGGGGGTATTCTGATGTTGAATTTTTCGACGTGCCACCTGAGGATCCGCATCTGCTGCGAGGAGCGATGAGGGCTCCGATCTGCCCGAGCTGGAGGACATTGAGGAGAGTGCAGTATGCGATCAGGTCTTGGCACGGACTTTCCATGGAGGGCTGATTGCTGTCCCTATCGAAGGGGAGACTTCTTTTGGTGCAGTTGCGGTGCAAGCTGGGTTCGTTGAGCTGGAGTATATCAAGGCCTCCTGCCAGGGGCGTTTGCATGAGCTCACGGTCAATGTTAGACTTGCTGGGATCTTGAGGAACTCTGAGATCGTCTTCACGCATCGTCACCTTGGAGGTGCCAAAGGCTTTGACTTGGAGAGTTCCGACTTGGTTTTGCAACAAGCTGTGAGCAAGCTGCATTCGATGGGTGCGGGACAGATGGATGCTTCCAATTTTATTCGGAAATGCAGTGCAGAGACGGGCCCTGGACGCATTGCTCGGTTTGTTAATGAGAATGACCTTCAAAAGCAGCTGAAGATTCTTCATGGCATTTCCAGTGCGGCGTCTGTGCCAGTACCGAAGGGCGTCTCGGTTGTCAAACAGCAGGTGAAGGCGCCGGTGCAGGTGAGGGCTGACAGCTTTCGGCTTGATCCGGGCAGGTTCTTGGCGCAGGACGGATCCAGGCTTGAAGTCCTGAGTGAGATCAGCGCGTGTGCCCCGCCAGGAGTCGTGCTTCTGGACTGTGATCAGGCACAGGGGTGGCTTACCACAGTCAACTTGGTCAAGCATGAGCTGGTCATGGTTGTGCTCGGGGGTTGTTCTGGACCCAATTGTGATGTCATCCACCTTCCGGCCTCGGGTTTGTGTCCATCAGCTGGGGAGTGTGAAATCGAAGGCAGTGGACAACAAGGCTACGATTGCCACCTCGCCCCACTGTGTGATTGCTTTCCACATGTACTTGGAGGACTTTCTGACTGATGGTTGGAACAAGATCACTTCGGCCCCGGTTTAGGAGGTTGCCTTGCGGTTCAGTGAGGGCTCGGCCATGTTTATCTCACCGCCCTGGCCAGGCAATGGTTGCATGACCGCAAAAGCATTGCGAAGGAGAATGCCACACATGTTTCCTTTATTGCAAGGGTGTACAAACGGAACGTGACATCACTTTATCGCCAGAGTGGTCACAAATCAGTTTTTGTCAACCCACTCCGGACCGGCAATGAGAAGCCAGGCAGTGTTATCTGGATCGGAGATGACAGACAGGTGGTTGCTCAGACGGCGTTGAAGAGACAGGAGCAGCTTGGGTTGGTGCGATCGTGGAAGAAGGGCTTCGGTATTCGGGTCCTTACCTCTGATTTTGATGTGGTTTTCACTGAGATCAAGCCCGGGGAGGAGAAACCTGACCTTAAGGGCGGCGACAAGATCTTCAGGGCTCAGCCTTTCCCCCCTGCGATGACTCTGGCTGACGTGCGCGAATGGCTTGGGAAAGTTGCATGGAAAGCTGCCCCGATCAAGATCCGATTTGGTCGAAGACACGCAGGGATCCTTCCACTGCTGGAATCGACCCTCTCGTCGCTCATGATCCATGGGCCGCTGCCAAGCGGAGCGCTGGACTTTCATTTTCGGCTGCCCCGCCGCAGGACCAGGGGAAGATTGACAAACATGACCGTCAGATCAATGACATGCAGGCCGCGCTCAAGGAGTTGCAGGACAATCAGAGTAAGGCCTCCATCGAGTCAGCCTCTTTTAGGAAGGAGGTCACGGCGGAGATAACCGGGTGGTGAAGAGCATCGCTGGAGTCTTTTCCCAGAGTCTTCAAGATGCTCTCTCCAAACAGGAGACCAGATTTGATCATCGCTTCGAAGAGATGAAGAGCCTTCTTCAGGGTGTCGGAGGAGGGAGACCTGCGAAGAGGCCGGCACGGGAGGCTGAGACGGAGAGGATGGAAGACTGATGGGCAGTCTTTGGGGTTTTGGTCGCTGCAGATTTTTTCATTGGGGTCTTTACATGCGGATGGAGCACAGATTCTCACCGTATGTACGTTTACAGGAGTTTCTGCGGCGGCCGTGGGTTCGTGAACTTTGTGTTCACGAGGTATTCACAAAGGGGACGGATGGGCAATTGCAATTTTCTTCACAGCGTCTGTGGAGGACATGCGGGTGCCCCCTTTTCTGTCTTCGGCGAGTTTTTCAGCATTTGCAGAGGGGCTCTTTTCTTGATTGTGGAGCTCCAGCAGACATTCACTTTTCTGTTTTGCTTGACGACTTTAGGCCTCATGGGGCGACCTTGGACGAAGATGTCAACTGGTCGGCGCTTGATGTTCGGCCGTCAGGCGGTATGGGACCCTTTTAACGCACTTCGCATCGGAGAGGCAAAAAACCCTGGGCCTGGGTGTGCTGATGGGAACTTGCGGATTTGTGTCACCAATGTGGGGTCCATTTTAAACAAGATGGATCATGTTTTCAACCTGCCTGCTCATGTTGTTTGCCTTTCGGAAACCTGCGCTACTCCACATTCTATTAGAGTTATCCAGGGACAGTGCAGGAAGGCTGGTGTGAGTGCTATTTTTGGACATCCGGTGGAGACTAAGGCTATTCACGCTCACTGTTCATCTGATTACCGTGGCATTAACGCTGGGTGTGCACTATTCTCCAAATTACCCGCTCGACCCTACTCTATTAACGAGAACCTGTGCTCTTATTCCACAGGGCGTTTGAGTGCTGGCATTATCAGACTTGGGCATTTCGATGTGATCCTTGTCACCATTTACGGGGTACCTTCTTCCAAAGGATCCTGCTAATCAGGAGATCCTCCGACAGGCTTTTGATATTATCTCTTCTTCTTTTGCCAAGCTTGGTGGTGGGGGATTTCAACGAACCACCGCAAGGTATTGCCACTGTGTGTCCTTTTCTGCACTTGGGCTTTATCGAAATTTTCGACTGGTGTGGTAAGACCTTGAGTAAGAAGCCCCCCCCGACCTGCAAGGATGTTACCTACAATGGTTCTATGCTGGTCCACCCGATGCTTATTCCCTTTATTAAGGATGTACAGGTGGATCCTTTGAACAAGATTGATGTTCATTCACCGCTTTTTGTCACTTTTGACATCACTCAAGCTGTCAACACCTGGAAACGATGGAAAGTGCCGTGCTCATGGGCTCACAAAGAACTGGATCAGGGTACCCTTGAACAGTCTTATCTCCGGGTTTCTGGAAAGCCTTTGCCGGTTAACCCTCACACGACGGAACAAGACATATTGGATTCGTTCCGGCAATGGTCTACTCGAGTCGAAGCTGCTGTCAATCGGGCTCTTCAACGTGAAGGTCCACTGGAGCAGGGTGGTTTGCATCCGAGCGAACGAGGAAGATGCTCTTGGGATGACACAAAGCAGCAATGTCGGCTTCTGGCGGGAAAAACTGACTGGAAGGGGGGCTACAACCCCCCCTGTGAGACTACCAGCCTTCGCTCTGCGCAGAGAGTCCGCCAGACCCGTCGGCTACTTGGACTGTTCCGTTCCATGCAAGCTGCGCGGAAGAGGGATTGTGTGCCGGATGAGCTTCGTGCACAATGGCTTCAGGAATGGTATGCCATCAAGACCGCCAAAGGGTATGGAGCAAGCTGGATTAACTGGATTCTCAAAGATACCGACTGTGTCGCTGTCCCATGCGAATTACCTGACCTTGACACTTTGCACGACCTCTTGCAATACAACAGGTTCGATTCTGATGCTTTCTGCAAGCGGGAAATTGCGGCTCGACGAGATGCTAAAGCGAAGAGGCTAAAACGTGATGCGAAGGCAGGTCACTTGAAGACACAGTGCGGTGTGGTTAAGGGTGAGTGCCCGCCTCCCCTTAACTGGGCTCAGGACGTCCAAAGTGCTAGTGCTACTCTTCTTCGACGCAATAAGGGCCAACCCTGGCTTCTCTGCAGCGATACAAGGCACTTCTGGGCTGGGCGACCTGCGCAATATGGTGGTTGTGAGATTCGTATCCTTCAGGTCTGTGGCCTGAGAATCGAGATATCTTCGGAACACAGGTTGCCTGCCAGTGGAACTCTAAGCCAAGTCAGATCGGCCACATCTGCTGATGAATTACATATGCTTTTTGAGAACTATTGGACGCCGTATTGGCTCCGGGAGGGTGACTCTCATCCGCACAGGTGGGGCGAGGCGCTCGAGATTGTCAACGGGATGGACGTCTTCCTGGACGATGTTGACATTCCTTGGGGTTCCCTGGCTTCATGGCGGCATATTCTGGAACTTGCGAAGAGCGGTTCTTCTGCTGGTACGGACGGGTGGAGGTACGAAGAACTCAAAAAGTTGCCCGACACCGCACTTGGGGATCTTATGCAACTTTTTGATGGTGTCAGACAGTTTGGTCATTTTCCCACTCGCATGATGGACGCACGTACTATTTTAATTCCGAAGAAATTTGAATCGCTTGACATCGGTGATTTCAGGCCGATTACAGTTCTCGGATGTTTGATCCGTATTCATTCCAAGTTTGCTGCCTTTTTCACGATGTCTGCGTGGGCATCGAAGATTCCCGCTTCGGTATGCGGAGGTGTACCTGGCAGGGATATTAAGGTTTTTACGTGGTTGCAACAGTTTGATGTTGAGCTTTCTCTCATCGAGGGGACCGACATGGGCGGTTTCTCGCTAGATCTGGCCCGGGCTTTTAATACTATTCCTCGTGCGCCCCTTGCCGCACTGATGAAGAAGATGGGGATCAGTGCGAGAGATGTGGATTTCTGGATTGACTCGCTTGGTGGGATGAGGAGAAGCCTGGCTTTCAAAGGGACTCTGGGGCCGTACATTTCTTCGGGGACCGGGATCCGTGAAGGAGATGCGATGAGTGTCGCTGCAATGACCTGCCTGAGTTACTTGTATGTCAAGTGCATGGAGGCGGTACACGTTGCTGCCTTCGTTTACGTGGATAATTGGGCTTATCACAGTGACCGTACGGCACCTCTCGCCAATGCTTTGGATTCCACGGTGATCTTTGCCGAGGCTTTTTCGTTGACCATTGATTGGAACAAGTCTTGGTGTTGGGGAACAACCCAGAGGATGAAGGACTTTTGGATCAGCTCTGAAACTTTGCAGGATCACTACGCTGCAGAAGTTCCCCTTGTGCAATCGGCGTCTGAGTTGGGTGTGATGCGCATTTATGGCAAGAAACCTGCTCCTGCAGCTCTGCATAAACGCATCTCTAAAGGTGTCGAACGTAGCAAGCGGATCCGGGCGGCTGCTGATACTGTGCGCTCGCGAGCCGCCATGGTCCAGAGGTGCATTTGGCCCCTTGCTCTTTATAGTGCTGAGACCCAGTATGTTTCGATCAGCAAAATGAAGGAGCTCAGACGGGCTGGTGTCAACGCTGTGGTGGGTCCATGGAAACAGGCCTCGACCTGGGTTGCATGCCACTATCTCTTGAAAGAGCTTCAGGACCAAGGAGCTTTACATCATGGTTAATCTCCTGTGCTCTTGCCGGAGAAAATCCGTTTCTTTTTGAGGCTTCTCAATGATCACCCTTACACAAGGAGTTATGGCCCGGTTAGTGCTTGCAGCATGTACCTTCATCAACTTGGATGGGAGTTGGACACGCAGGGGACGTTGCATGGGCCTCCTTGGCTACCTAAGATCTCTATTACCGCTTGTTCGCGCAAGGAGATCAAGAGGACTTTGGTCCAGTGGTGGACGGTGCAGGTTTGGCAAAAATCCAAGCATCGTAGAGGCATCCCCTCCTTGCCGTGGGACCGAGATATTACTCTCAAGGTTCTGGACAAATTCGAGGATAATGATTTTGCATTTCTTGCCACACGGATTACCAACGCTTTTTTGAGTGGTGCAGCACGTGCCCTTTTTCGCGAGCCGATCGAAGGTGTGGAGATATGTGACAAGTGCGGCGGCACTGCCACAGTGCGTCATGCTCTGTGTGAGTGCCCTGAAGCTGAACATGTCAGAAGGGGGCACAGTGAAGCGGTACGCTTCCTTGAAGAGAATGAGGCTTTCAGGATTTTCCCTATGCCCCCTGTCTCTGCTGGCGGGTATGTCCTTCAGAAGATGTTGGGAGACCAACAGGGTAGGCGCACTATTCATATTGGTGCCCCGGCGTGTGAGGAACTTGTCTTTTTCACGGATGGGTCTTGTACAGATCCCACTATCCCGCTTTGCCGCAGAGCTTCTTGGGCCGTGGTGCAAGCCATTGATGTCACTGATGAAGAGATTGGTCGACAGTTCAACTTGGACTGTCCTGATGTTCCTTTTTACGAGCGTTTTCGTTGCTCGGGATGTGGCTTTGTGCATGGGCATCAGACGATTGACAGAGGAGAGTTGTCTTGCATTGTTGCCATTTTTAATTCTGTTCAGGACCTTGATTACAAAGGCCATATCCGCATCCACACCGACTCTCGGTATGTTTGTACCTGTCTTGATATGGTGTGGAGTGCGGTACAATCAGAATGTCTGCAGGGCAAGAGAGCCCACAATTTCGATCTCCTTTTGCATTTGTTTTCAAACTGGCCGGTGGGCCGGGTCACTTGGACGTGGGTTAAAGCCCACCGCGAAATTAGTGAAGCCGCTAGCCCGGTTGATGCGTGGCGCATCATTGGGAATGCCACGGCTGACAAGCTTGCGGGGGCTGCCCTGGTCAATGACTCGCCCCAGATGCACGTTGCTGTACAAGAGGTATTTCGTCGAGCTTGACAAATGGTCAGTCAGCTGGAGGAGGGTCACTCCTGAGGAAGCCTTGATTGAAGGGGCCGCTGACACTGGTTCTGGTTCGTCTCAGGCTGCTGTGAGTCGTTTCAAACAGATGCAGAAGATGCTTGGCAACTGGAAGGTTGTTGACTCTCTCTTCATCCCCTTTTATACACCGGAGGATGACCTTTTCCGAGCGATCCCGGCGGGGCAGAAAATTGGACGGGCGGTCTGGCATTGGATGCACACGATCCGTTGGCCGCAACAGGGGGACACACAACGCGATGATGTGGGGATCACCTATCTTGAGCTTCTCGCCAACTTTTACCTGTTTTCCGGCATGCGCCTCCCGGTTGTGTTTCACTTCAATCGAAAGGCGACGCTGACATCGTTCAGGGATTATGATTCGGCGGAGACTCAGATGTTGCCCTGCTCTGCAAAATCTGCATCGCAACAATATACGACCCTTGTCACGACCATGCAGCAGTTGAACGATGTTACTAGGAACTGGAGTCTGCCCGACACCAAGCAGTCTCTCCTCAAGGAGAGGAAGATATTCTACCCCTTGAGACAATGTGGCACCTTTGTATCTCGTCCTGAGATTGATCGTGCTTCTGAGACTGTCAACTGGGTCATCAACTACTGCTCTAAACTTGATGGTGATCTTGCCGGGAAGCCTCTCGAAATGCCGTGTGGATCTTTTCAGTACACTGATGTTTCATTTGATGAACCTGACCTTCCGACGCCGCAGAGGAAGTGGCAGTTTAAGAAACGCAAGAAGTGCATGAGGCTTGCCGGCACTTTGCCGCCTACTCCTTTCCATTGAGTCGCCGGCCTGCCGTTGAGTCTTTTTCGTGTGGAGGTTGGGGTGGTTTGGGGTCTTTTCCCCCCTCTCCCTTTGATGTCTCTCCGCTGGGAAGGCGGATCGACTTTGCACTTTGGTCAGGTTACCGTGGCCATAGTGCTGCGCGGAGCTTTGTCGAAAAGAGCCGCTGCAAAAAAAAAAAAGTCCATTTCATACGCTGGCTCCGTGGGCAGGTCAGGGATTATTTTTTTGCTCTTCGGCAGGGGCAGCTCGGGCCGGCTTGGGCTTGTTCTTACTACCCGGAGGTCTGCCTCTAGGCCTTGGCGCCGGTTGCGCTTGCTTCATCGGTTTTTTAATAGAAAATATTTTTTTAAAAGACCTTCGGGGGATTAGATGTGATCCAAAAACAGCACAAAGGACAAGGACGAGCCCCTCAGTCGGACAACTTGCCCTCCCAGGTCTGTCAGCCGGAAGCGCAGGTGTCTCAGGGTGATGGGGCCCCTAACGGCCATGAAGTGCCCGTCATCGGAGCCGGTCTCCACTATGCCGCTCTTCAGCGTTATCTTGGACAGGATGTCGTCCCCCAGATTGCCCAACACGCGGCTGGCGTTGGCCAGCTGGGGGCAGCGCAGGTAGACCTCGTTGTAGCAATTCATGCGTACGAACTCGAAGACCTGCTGCCCGCCGGAGACGAAGCTGGGGCCTAGCATGTGGTCGATGCTGAAGGGCTTGCTCGGAGAGGCGTCCGGTGAGGTGGGGTAGTCCACGGCGTCTGGGAACTGCTGCTGCAGCTCCAGATCGTTCAGAATGAGGCGGTTGCCGTCGTAGGCTACGCTGAGGCTGTTCGTGGTCTTCGCTATAGGTAGCAGTGGCGAAGTTGGAGCTGATCCAGGCGGCCAGCCGGGAGCCCGTGTACGCGCCTTCCGGAAGGAGCGCCCAATTCAGAGTCCCAAGCGCGGCGTCGAGCCAGTACAAGTAGCGGCCCCGGTCTGTCGAGAGGAAGCTGTCGGCGATTCTAATCTTGCAGACGGCCAGCCTGGCGTCGCTCTGCAGGTGCAGAGACTCTCCCAGGTCTACCTCAAAGTCGCTGTCCGAGCCGGCTACCCTCTTGCGGCTGTCCACGTAGATCGTGGTCATCCCTTTTCTAAGAAAGCCACCAGTCCGTCGGACGATGGGCGACTGGATGGCTGCAACGGAGGTGCAGCAGAAAACGTTCTTGCATCTCGTACTAATCAGTATAAAACTGGCAAACAGCTTCTGCCCCAGGAAGCTGAGCGCCGCCCCCATCGGCTTCTTTCTCCAGAGCGAAACGCTCTTCGAAGCGCAAGTAGAACATCTCATTCTTTGGCTTGAGGTAGTACACGAAGAGGAAGCTGTAGGGGTCCCGAGTCGCCTGCTCGTAGATCCTGTGCAGCTTGTCCTTCGGCAGCAGGGCGCTCAGCTCTTCGATGACGGCCTCCAGCTCGTGCTGGTTGCGCAGCCTCCAGCAGCAGAGAAATTGCATGTTCACCCGCACGGCTGCGCTGATGAGCCTCAGCTTCTGGGAGCTCACCCAGGTGCTTATTTGCATGTGCCTGCCTCTGATGAAGAGCGTGTCCAGGGCGCCGTGGGCCTTGTGCAGCTGCGGGGTGTCGGCGAAGTCGTCGATGACTACAAGCACCTGGTAGAGTTTCTTCATTTCCAACTTCTTGGACGTCTCGGTGATCTTACGCTGCCTCTGGATGATGCCCCGCAGCGCAGCCTCGTCCCACTCGTCCCAGTAGGCCTGTTCTTTCTCTGAGTTCACCCCAAGGTCCTGCTCGATGTACTTCTTGACGGGGATCCAGCCGTCGTCGATGTTGACACTTGGGCTGAAGATGTAGATTTTCTCGAAGACGCCTCGATACTGCTCCAGGATGAGGCTGATCAGCGCCACGGTTTTGCCGGACTTGCTGGGGCCGAGGAAGATGCCTGTACATGGTACCAGGGGCACCACGGGGTCCGAGGATTGTTTGCTGCTGTATTCTGGCGTAGAAACAGCTTGATCTTCCCCATACGTCCTTTGCCTTACTTCCCAAATTCGACGCTGGGCTGGGAAGCCGGGCAGTGAGACCGGGATAAATCTAAAGGCTGGCATGCGGCTGAAGTACATGGGAAGCAAATCGTGGCTGGCTGGCTCCACACGTGGACCGGCTGCTGGGGGATGTCGCTGTGCTTCACTCTCCCTTCTTCGGCTCTGGAAAGCTGGAGTACTACCTCGCAACCCGGCGCCCAGGGCCGCAAACCTGCACCGCTGCTACTTGAGGCAAGACCCGGTCTTCCTGCGCTCCTTGCTGCGCCTGGTGGGGCGCAAAGTAGACAGGCGCTTCTACTTCAGTCACCTCCTGCCGGGCTCACAGAGAGGGCGCGCCGGGCGTGCTGGAAATTTGAGGCTGGAGCAGAAGTGCCGTCTAGTGCCGTGCCCAGCTCGGTCTCGCGGTCTCTCTCCTGCCAATTGCCTTGCGCTCCAAACCCTGCCCATTCGGCAGGCCGCCAATGTCTTTGCGATAGGACCTGCGCTGCGCTACGCCCCCGCAAGGTCTGAGTTCTTGGAACCACGTGCTTGGAGACACCACCAGATGGCCAGACAGTCTAAAGCTGTAGCATGACTACAGCCTACTATTACCCCCGAAACAGCAACTCCCCGATGGGCGTTCGTGCCGGAAAATTGATTGATGGGGCGGAAGGTCTGTGTAGTCCCGTGCCCCGCTCGGTCTCGCGGTGCTTTTTGACCTTGGCACACTTTTTCAAATGCCTCTAGCACTGATAATTTGGCACTTAGGTAGGGATAAACAAGTTGTTCACTCACCCCGGGCGGCCAACGACTGAGCGCACAACCAGCAAAGATCGACCTTCCAAACAACCCGTTATGCGCGCCGGTGTTGTTTGGCCTTTGCAAGCCAGGAGCAGTGCAACTGACCTTTAACCTTTTGGTTGACCATTTGTGGCTCCTTAGTGTTCTCTAAAAGCTGAAAAGTCAAACATTTCGGTCTTTGGGCCTTTGTCTGATCTTTGATACCATCCTGAAAAAAGAACCGGCGTGTGTGTGTGTGTGTGTCTGTGGGTGCGTGGGTGTGTGTGCGTGTGCGTGTGCGTGTACGTGTGCGTTTTGCCCTTTAACCACCTACCATGGCCAACAAAAAGGCCTGAAACGCGTAAACAAGTTTAAAAACAGTCTGAAATCAGTCATTTCCACTCGCACCCTACGCAGGGCCGGCATTGCATGACGCCCCAGCGGCACGCCAATCTTCTCCGAAGATTCCATCTTAGCTTAGGGTTTCTTTTCCCTTGTGTTTAGGGCGTGTGGTGAATCGAACTATGCGTTGGCCGTTTTGCTCCTAGCCTTGACCCAAACCTGCGGTTTCATTTCTGAAACTGGAAACGCCGCCATGGACGCCTTGCTGTGTTTCGGAGTGTGCCTCGCCATTTACACAGCCCTTGTGTCCGGCTTTACTTGCCTTGCCATCTGGTGCCTGCTACGCCAGTACCGCAAGGCCCTCCTTGGGTCCTTTGATTTCCAGCCGTCATGCAGCCCCGAAACCGTGTACATCCTGCCAAAGCGCAAGGTGTTTCATCATCGGCAGTGTCACCACTTGGCACGGCGCGATGTCTTAGCCCTTGCCTTCCAACCATGTGATAACTGTCGCAGCCTGTGGTGACGCACACGCACTGGCGACGCTCTGCCTTGTGTGACAGCCTTGCATTCCTCACCATGGGCTAATGAAAAAAGGTGACGTGACATCGCGGCTGGATCTTGAGCCCACTACATTGCACTTTGCCTCAATGCATTTGACTGGCAACCTCGCCTGCAGCATTCGTGAGCCTTTTCATGCAAATGTTGCAGTGTACGCCTGCCTCTCCGCTACGGTCTTAGTTGTTGCATTTCAGGCCGCCATGACTGCCATTACTCCTGTGTTTAGGCATTGTACAGCTCCTGCGGGACCTTCCCAACACGCACTGACTGCAGTCAGGACCCAAGACATGCAATCTTGAGTCCGCTCTGGAATTGCATCCCTCCGGGGTGTTGCCTTGCGCCACGAGCCCTTGACAACTGAGGGTGCTCCGGGACCTCCACACTGGTGCACTGACTTCTGTCAGGACCCCAGCCACGCATTCTTGAGTCCGGTCTGGAATTGTGCGCCGCGAGCCCTTGGCAACTGAGGCATTCTTGACTGCATCCCTCCGGGGTTGTTGCCTTGCGCCGCGAGCCCTTGGCAACTGAGGCTCCTCCGGGACCTCCACACAGGCGCAATGCCTTCAGTCATGACCTCAGTCATCCGCTCTTGAATTGCGGTTTTTGGGGTTTGGCTCCTCCGGGACCTCCACAAGGCGCAATGCCTTCAGTCATGACCGCAGTCATGCATTCTTGATTGAATCGCAGCGGGGTTGCTGCCTTGCCAAATTGCTGCCTTGCGCCGCGAGCCCTTGGCAGTTGAGGATCCGACCTCATCAAGCCCTGCAATCAGGTTTAGCCGTATGACCCCGGTCATGCATCAGGCCATGCAATCTTGAGTCCGCTCTGGTTTTGCATCCCTCCGGGGTCGTGCCTTGCGCCTTGGCAACTGAGGTTCCTCCAGGACCTCCACAAGCCCTGCTCTCCAGGCCTAGAAATTGTGTACACCGTCGACACCTAGGCGCCATCCACACCACATTAGCCAGAAGCTACTTAGACCTTGAAGTCATGCTCGACGAGTTCTACACAGTCCTTTTGCGCATTAAGCTCTTCTGCCATATCATCGCAGTTTGCCTTGTGGCCCTCACCCTGATCGAGGGCACTCGTGCATTGTCATGCATTGTGGATTCTGTACAGCACTGGGCGGCCTTTGCGTACCACGCCCTACCAGTGTGCTTGCTATACATTGCACTTGCACATGAGGGCCAACGCACTGGTTCTTTGCCGCCAGGTCAGTGCAACCAGTCAGGAACCTAGCAGTTCCCCGCACTCAGCGCTCACCTCAATGTGCCTAAACACCATCGCCATTTCGCCAAACACGCCTAATGGCGCATTCACCCCACGCGATTCAGCCATGCGCTGAATTGGTGGAGCAATGGATTAGCCTGCTTGCCTGCTGGGCAGACTCATTCGTTGCCAGGCAAAGCAAACTGGCCCTGCTGAACCACCTTCATTGTTTCCTGGACTTCATCATTCTGCGTATTGGCCTTCACGAGGGCTCCGTGCATATCGCCCGCCTTTTGACACTGTGTGCCTTTGCCATTGCGTGTGCCAATCAGAGCCAGATCTTCACCGTGGACAGCCTGGCTTTGTTTGCCTCCGCCTTTGACTGGCACAAGCCTACAGCGTGTTTCTTGACTCAAACAACAAGTCTTTCAGCCAGGGGCCTCCTGACAGCCGCCTGTGACCCTAATTTCAGGCGCTTTGCAATTCAGCATCGCTGGCACGAGCACTAAGGGGCGTCTACCCAAGACCTTCCAGAGCCTTGCACTGAAGAGCCGCCCTTGGTGCCGCTCCTCAGGGCAGAAAACTTCTTGTATCAGCCCTGCAGTAAAGACGAAAAGCCTTGGGCCGACCAGCTCGCACCAGAGCTGCCGCCGGCAGACTCTGCATCTGCACCAGTGCCTTCCTCAACCGAGGCTCCAAAGCCTCGCCCTTCACAGTCAAGTCCGCAATGGCCCGACGCTCCAGTCTTGCCGGACGATGCCTTGCCGGCTAAGCCTGAGGTGATTCCCAAGGCGGCTCCCAAGCCAAGCCTTTGCCTTCGGAGACACAGAGGCCTCCGCCCGGGCCTTAATGCAAGGCTGCCTTGAGCCCGCCTTGCGACTGGCCCCCTCAGCCTTCCTCCGGGTTCCACGAACCCAAGCCTGACCTGCAGCACTTGGGCCTTGCGCCGGACACGCCTTTGTATGCGTGGGACGGCAGCTGGTGGATGAACTTCTGTGACTTGCCTTTCGGTTGCCCTCCCACGTGTGCTACGCGCATTGACGAAGACCATCACGCCTTCAGCATTGATCTCCTGCTGGAAACGCAACGAGCGGCAGTTTTATCGCAAGCCCGCGCAGCCCTGGCCAAAGCCCTCCCAGCCGCAGGAGAACACACGCGCCGTAGCCCAACTGGAGCAGTGTGCGCAAATTCCTGCCATGCGACTGCCCTGCACTATGAAGGCAGCGCCAAAGCCTGGTACCTGGACGACCAGTCCCGAGTGTGCTGCGCATTGCCTTGTGCGTCATCGCCCTGTCCTTTCCACTCCGCCTGCGGCCGCATCATCAACGACAGGATGCCTTTGGTTGAGGACACGCATACTTCGCACTATTGCAGCCGGTGCTATGAGTCCATGCAGCCCAATGTGGCCATGTATTGATGCCTTGCCCTGTGCATGACCGCACAACTCAGCTTTAGGAGGGCAGCGCAGTGCGCTCTTTGCATGTTTCTGTTTCATACTCACTGTCCTTTGTACGCATTAGCCTTGTTTGCAACCCATCGCCTTACTCAAGCCGCCTGCACAGTGCGTTGGCCCTCCTTGCGACCGCTCCGCATGCAGCAAATGCAAGAAAACGGCCTAGCCTTGTTGTACTCCGCCCTAACATTGCGGACTCGCACTAATTCTACGGCGGCGCAGGTGCACCACGAGCCTTCTGGTCAACACCTCAGATGCATCGCTTGTGCGTATGCCGCGATCTTGACCGGCGCTGCATTTAGGCTCGATGCCTTATCGCAACAACAGTTCTGGGGGAGAGCATTTTCATTCTCCCCCGATGGCCTTTCAGATGAAATGGATGCAGACTGCCCTGCCTTATGCCCACACCAGTGGTCAGGCCCTCGAGACGTACGCCCTGCTACTGCCTCTGACTCCACATCGCCGGGAACGACTGCCAAGGCCCACCCAGAGCTCAGCTGGCCCTCAGGCAAGGATCATGGCAATCGGTCCAGACCTTACCCAGTGCGCGCCTCTGTTAGCCATCTCCGCTTTCAACTGCGGAGCCACACAGCGCTGCCTCCTTGCCCTAGGCCTTCAATAGTAAATCAGAGACCAGGGTGCCCGGTGCCAGAGTGCATCCCACTAAGGTCCTGGGTAGACCCTGTTTCCTGCCCCCTGCCCAAGCCGCCCTGCAGGCCTTGTCCGCGCAGTCTAGCCTTAGGAACGCGCAGACCAGATTCGATCCACCCACAGCGTTGCCCTCACGCCGCGTGTTCGGCACCAGGCCTACAACGCGCAGGCCGTATGGCCCGATCCGACCGGCCGAGCCCTCCTCTACTGCTCAGCTGCAAGCCACACTGAAGGACAAGTGTACGGCCGAATGGGTTTCGGTACTCAAATCCTGCGTCGCTAGCAGCAAGCTGGCGCAAGCCCTGGAAGCCTCGCAGCACCCGCAGATTCTTGTTGAAGCATCCCTGCGAAAATTTTTGGGGGGCACGCTGTCGCAGTGCCATCCGCCTTTTTCTCACCTTTGTACATCAGTGCGTGGGTGACTTGCAGAGCCTTACCCTGGCCCACCTCTCAGACTTCATCGCAGGCTGCCATGTGTCCCAAGCAGAGGGCCGCACAGCGCTTGGGTGCAGTGCCATCATGATGAGCAAGGCACTGTCTTGGTTTGCACGCATTGGGCAGATATCTAGCCTGTTAGACTTGATGAGCAGCCCCTTAATCAAGTCTTTCCCTAAACCACACGACCGACGGGAAGCCTTGCCCTTGCCACTGGCCATTCTTGCAGCCTGGGAGGAACACAGTATCCCCCACTTGCACGCCCGCGGTGGGCCTGCTACTAGGTGCCCTGCTTTTGTGCGCCCATTGCAGCCTAAGATTTGGCGACATTCAGCCCTCCGCTCTTTCGCTGTCTGCACAGGCACTTAGGGGCCTGTGTTGGGCCACCAAGACTACCTGCCAAGGACAGCCCTTTGCGTGCTTGCCTTTCGGTTTCCGAGGTGAGGATATCAGCACCTCCTGGCTAGTGAAGTGGCTGGCCCTGCTCAGTCAAGCCCTTGACGCCACCCACTCCGAATGGGGAGATTCATTTGTGCCCGACTTCATTTTGCCCTGCGTTCTTTCACGCCCGATGTCCTATTTGCAGGCACTGGTTTGCCTTCGTTGGGCCATACAGTTGCCATGGAAATCGGAAGGCGGTCAGCTGGTTACCCAGCACGAGGCATCTTCGTTTACCCTTCACAGCCTTAAATGCGCATTACTCAGTGCAGCTGCGCAGCTACGCCTTCCAGAAGACAGCAGAAGGTCAGGGACACCATCGCCTCTTGTCCGCATTGCTATACAGCAGGGACGATACCATAGAAGCCTTGTGGGTACAGTCAGAGCTCACCTCCGCCATCCGAAAGGGCTGGAGACCACCTTGACCAATGGCTCGGGGGGGGCAGTGCCCAACCGTGGAACCAGCCTTTCAGGTCCCACAGGGCAGCCTCCTAGCCATCTACAACTTCAGAGCCTTCCGCCCAGCCTGACAAGATTCCTGTATCACAGGGAAGTGGACAATTTGCTGCCCACAGCCCTGGATGCAGATGAGGAAGCTCTTGCCGTGGCCAGAGCCGCCTTGGAATCTTCGGAGGCCGAATCCGAAGAAGAGCCACCAGAGGAGCAGGCGGGCTCGCCAGTTCTCTCGCCTTGCGCGCAAGAGCCAGCCCTTGCAGTCGACTCCATTGGAGTCCGCCTGGTGCCCTGGGGATCCGTGCATGCCGTGCAGTGCACTCATAACAACTCAGTACAGACTTCTTGTGGCCTGCACCTCAAGCATTGCTCGTACCCGGTGCATCAGATTCACCCCAACATGCAGCTCTGCAAACGCAAGGCGTGCGTGGCCGTGCTGTGCTAAAATCAACGCTCATGCGCCGCCTTGACTCACACAGCGCCGCCGAGACTTCACACGAGTCGATCACTTAGGTACGCCTTTTCGAGGTCGGCGACTCAGCAGTGCTCAAGTGCCGGTCTAGCGCCTGCCATCTGCACTGACTGTACGCATTCGCAGCTATCCCTCAAACCGCCTCAAAGCATTCATTACTGATGCACATGGACCGCGATCGGCTACAGGACGTCCTGACAGAAGCCAGGGTCCCCGAAGGTCTGCGGGACCTCGTTTTGGCCAGAGGTTTTGACTGCCCGTCTGACTTCGCCTTCGCCTTCCCCAACATTGCGGACTTGCAGCCTTTTATAGTTTCTGCCAGGGACTTCTGGACAGCCAACAACATAGAGGATCCAGAGTCTAGTGTGGCAGCAGCGCGCCTTAGGAAAGCCCTAGCCGAGTGCCATCGGCTCAGCCTGTGCTCAGAGCCTCCCGAACCGGCCGCCAGTTCCGGATCGCCATGCATGCAGCCCAATCAACTCGCATCTTGGGCAGAGCACTTGCCACCCAAGCTCACATCCGAACGCGTGTCCAGCCTGATAGAAGCCTTCAAATCCAACTACCCAGGTGAGCTGCTGGACGCGGACACCACGCCGTCCATGCGCCTTCTGAGCCTTGTGCACAAGGGCCTGAAGCCCGGCAGTCCCTGAAGTGGGTGCCCTGGCAGTATCGCCTCTCATCACGGCAATACCAGGAACGCATGGAAGCAAAGTCGGCCCGAGCAGTTCGCTGGCCTTTTTCGACGACGCACCAGAAGTCTCTGTGGAGCACCACTCGCTGGCAGCGGGATGGCTCACCCGTATCCAGACCGTGTTTCGCAATGCCCTAGCCCTGTGCCAAGCAGCGCACCTGTCGAACCTCAAGGCCCTCGACAAGAAGATAGCCGATCTGTGTCTCACACAGCCAGATCCGAACCTAGGCCTTTGCACGGTGAATACCCAAGAGCTTGTGTGGGGAGATCGCAAGCTCTGGGCAGCCATATCCAACCTTCTGGGGCAGCAATGGTCCCTAGATGATGCCTTGTACGAACTGACGCGCATGAGAAACGATGTGCGCAGCCTTCTACAATTGCGCCCAAAAATGTCCAAGCCATCCGTGCCAGCACCTCCACGCCCCGCAACACCAAGACAAGGGCACCCAAGCGCGACCTTAAGCCAACCCGCATGCCTTCACGCCCCAACAAGAAAGGCAGGGGCAAATCCAAAGGAGCCTCGCCTTCGCCAGAGCCCAAGGCAGATTGGTGCACTACATATAAAGGTAGAGAGGTTTGCCGGCGCTACCAGACGGGCAGTTGCACCAATGACCACTGCCCTTTCGCCCACGTGTGTGCCATAGTAGGTTGCCAACAAAAGCATCCCGCCATGGATCACAATAAACACACGTGAAACAGCCCGGATCTTGGACCGGCGCAGGATCGGGCAGCCATGCCTCCGCCGGCCTTGCCCCATGAAGGGACTCATGAACCGTGTTCACCCTCGCAGGGGCCAGGGCCAAAGGCCCTGACGCCAGCCTTGCCTTTAGCGCACCGTAGCGAACCCAGCCCTAGGCCTACGCTACATGCGCCAGCCCAGGCAAGCTCATCGGACTCACAGTTGCGTCCAGCCTCAAAGCGGCTCTTTTTGGACGTGTTTGTAGACTGCGCCCAGTGACGTCGGCCGCCATTAGCCTTGACTGCAGCCTTTTGACTGGTGATGCGGCGCATAACATCCTGGATGACAGCGTCTTCGAGGCACTCCTCAGACTCTGCTGGTCAGGAATCGTGGCCCTGATCATGCTTGCCCCGCCCTGCAAAGAGTACTCCAGACTATCCACGACCGTGGTAGAGCCCTGTTCAGAGCAGTGGTCTCCAAAGGGGGCGTGGGCATTTGGGAGCAGCCACCATCAGCCATGTCCTGGTTGGAAGAGGCTAACTTCCAAATGCTACGCGATCACCAGTGTGCCCTTGTGTGGGTAGATGCCTGCAGGCAAGTCATGGGCATTCGGCAGCAACAGTTCAAGGGTACAGGCCCTGCAGGCCCGCTGCAATCACTCCCACAAGCATCATGCTCCTGCCGGCAAGCGCTGCCACTGCGCACTAACTCCCCTAGGACCGTCACTTTGGCGCCTTGCAGGCTCCCCACCTGCGATGGAGCAGGAATGCACTCATCCGCAGATTGGTGTCTCCCCAAACCCGAACACCCGTTGCAGGCAGTCGCCAGGCCCTGGCTGCACTGGATGCATGAGCGCAAACTCGTGCCACGTATCCTGGCACACGTCAAAAGCGGTTCTTCGGACTGCCCACTCTCAGATTCCGAAAGCCTGGAAGCGGCAACTCTAGCGTACACCGCTTTAAAACTGCCCTGCCCTTCAGATATGAGCCCCGAGGCAGGGCAGCCATACCGACTCCACCTGCTGCATGCCCTGGCCAAATCTTGGGGTGATCCAGACATGGCCCTCCTGCCATTTTTGCAACACGGAGTGCCGACAGGAGCCGTATCAGCCTTGCCACCAAGCCTTCAATGGCCAGCAAAGAAGCCAGACTCCGTGCCGCCGCCGGATCTGGAAATTTGTGAAGGCAACTGGAAGATGGCCGAAGACGAGCCAGAAACCGTGCAAGGCTTGCTGCGCAATGAAATTGCCAACAACTGGATTGTTGAAACCAGCCTTAGCATAGCCGACGCTCGGGAAAAATGGCCCTTAGGCATTGCCGTGGGCAAGCTAAATGTAGTATTCGCCGAAGGAAAAGAGCCTCGCCTTGTCTTGGATAGCACCGTGTGCCAAGTCAATACCAGATGCCATTTGCCAGAGCGACTTAGCTTGCCAATGGCATCTGATTTGGCCTGTCCACGCAGCCAGAAGACACTCCAGGCGCCTTCATAGGAGCCAGCATTGACTTTAAAGCCGCACACAAACAAGTGCAGGTCCGCCCGGAAGAGCATGGCCTTCTGCTCTTCGCCTTTCAAGGGAAGCTCTACCATGCCATTTTGGGGGCCGTTTCTCGGCTTTCTGGTGGCAGCGCACCGGCGCATTCTTGCTTCGTCAGGTGCATGGGTTGCTAGCCTGGAAGCCACACAAAGCCTTCCTCTTTGTGGACGACCTGCTCTGTGCACTCTTCCGGGATAGCGCACCAGACATGTTTGCCTTAGTGGTGCTCTTCTTTTGCGCCATTGCAGCACCCATTTCGTGGAAAAAGGCGCAATTCCAGGATAGCCTGGTTTGGTGCGGTTTGGAGATCAACGTCTCTCACGACACCATTCAGCTCATGTCCGCTAAGCTAGCCAAGCTGGATGCCTTGATCAAATCCCTGTTGGGAAATCGACGTGTGCCCCGCAAAACACTCGAGCAGTGCATAGGCCTGCTTATTTGGGCAACAAGCATTGCCCTACACCTCAGGTCCTGGCTAGCACCGCTTTACGCGGACCTCAACAGCCCACCGGGCTCCACGCACTCACTGCCGTAAATGTGGTCAGCCTTTCGAGCATCCTTGACTAAGGACCTCAAAACTAGCCATAGCCTCCCGGGCTTGTGGATCACAGCGGGCTCCAAAATCTTGGAAATTTCGGGCCGCGCCATGCATTTCAAGACATTCCGCAAGTGCCTGGCGCTAGCAAGCCCACATGGGTGCGCGTCGCAGACCCCAACAACCCACACAGTCAAGCCAACAGCGCCTTACTTGGCTGGCGTCGTGCTTTCGACACTCGCCCATTCAGCCTTTGGCGCGGCCGCGCCAGCTGCAAGCTCTGGCTGCCGCCGACGCGTGTGCCGAAGATGATACGGTGGGGATTGGGGGCTGGGCAATCACATCCTCCCAAGTGGTGTGGTTCGCCGAGACCTGGAACATGCAAGACATAAGAGCCGTGTGGCCTTGCCTTGTCAAGCCAGGACAGCGGTACATCGCATGCTTTGAAACTCTTGCGCAGTTAGCACTGCTGCAAGCAACCCACAGCCACATTGGTGGTGGGCACTACTCGTTTAGCATGCCTTCCGGCGCAGATAATTCCGCCACGGAAGCAAGCCTTAACAAACTGTTCACGACCTCATGGCCGTTGCAACTTTTTGTGCAATTAACAGCCTTCTGGGCTCACGCTCACAACGTGCTGCTGCAGCCGACGCATGTTCCAGGAAGGTGCAATGATTGGGCAGACGATCTCAGCAGAGGTCGGTTGGCCCGGTTCAGCCATCGCCCTGAAAGTCGCGTACGCTTCAGCCCTGCAAGCCTGGCGATGTCAGGCCGAGGCATTCAACTATGTCCGATGCATGCGCCCTGGCGTCCGGAACATTTGGCAGCAGCCTCCGTCGTCGCTGCACCAGCCTAGCCTGCCTCCGACATGGCCTTCTAAACCCAATATCCGCCGTTGCCCTGTCAGCCAGAACAACTGGCGATGTAAGCCAGCCGCTTACTCTCAAGCCGCTCTGACCAGGAAAAAGTGCAGTCACCGCATGCCAAGCTGTTCACAACCCAGCGTGCATGGTGATGCTAGCATCTGCCCTGCCAGGTACAACCCCACTCTGAAGGGCGGGTGATGATGCCTTCGGCCCAGCGGGTTCGCTTTTACCGGGGTTGCCTGAATCACTGAAGGGGGGGTCAATGTGCCTCCTGCTCCAGGCGCACTAGTGCCCTGGAAGCAGTGCAACTTTCAGCAATCCCGGTAAAAAGAACTGCGGCCGCTTCGGACGAGCTTTGTTCTTTTGAGGTTTCATGTTTGGGTTCAAGCTAGGAGCAGTGCGACATGCCTTAACGCTTAGGGTTTCTTTTCCCTTGTGTTTAGGGCATGTGGTGAATCGAACTATGCGTTGGCCGTTTTGCTCCTAGCCTTGACCCAAACCTGCGGTTTCATTTCTGAAACCCACCCACCCGCCCTGCACTGCCCTATGCCAGGCTTTGCCAGGATAAACAGCAGTTTCTGCACTTTCGTGGGTCGCCTCCGGGCACTGTGGTCTCCGGACCAGGTCTCCGGACCAATTTCGGTCTCCGGACCTCCAGTCTCCGGACTGTCGGTCTCCGGACCTTGGGGCGTGGGCACGCATGCCGCGCCCCCCAAGCACTGCATTTACACGCAAGGACACGCATTGTCTTGCCTTTTCACATTTCGGGGGGTCAATGTGCCTCCTGCTCCAGGCGCACTAGGGGTCAATGTGCCTCCTGCTCCAGGCGCACTAGTGCCCTGGAAGCAGTGCAACTTTCAGCAATCCCGGTAAAAAGAACTGCGGCCGCTTCGGACGAGCTTTGTTCTTTTGAGGTTTCATGTTTGGGTTCAAGCTAGGAGCAGTGCGACATGCCTTAACTTGGCATTTCAAGACAAGGCCGCGCGCGAGACTGTGTCAGTTTCATCCAGTTCTGCAGTGCGGTTGATATCCGGGGCAGGCGCCCGAAAGGAGCATGCGCGGCAAGCATGTTGCGCGGCTTGCGGATTAAGTGCTTCACCGCCAGCGATAAGCATTGCTTATTTGGGCCGAGACTTTTTGTGCAGGCACACAGCGTGCAAGCACACTTTCTCTTTGATGTAGTAATAAATGTGCTTTGGATTTTGCTGTTTTCCACCACAAGCATGTCCTTGCTCAGGGCATGGCAATCCGCACCTCAGCTGTTTTCCCGTTGGCCATTTGCACTGAACGCCTGCCAACACGCCATGGTGTAACCAATCCTAAAATGGGGTTGTCTACTCGAAGATATGGCAAGGAGCTTTGCTGCGCAGTTCCCATTCTAGAGGCCCCTCGTAGCCAGGAAGCGATAGTTCCTATCAGGCATTGCCAAAAGGAGGCTTGAATGAAAGATCCGCGCATTGTACTAGACAGTGTGCGGGGTCAACCCAAGTGCAACATCGCGGAGTGCATGAGCCTCCCAACATCAAGCTTTTTTGGCGGAAGACACTGATGAGCATGGCCTGCTGCCAGTTCACTTTTCAGGTACTTTGTTTTACTATAGCGTATGCCGTTTTGGTGCTCGTTTCTCCGCATAATTGTGGCAAAGAACCGGAGCATTCCTGCTACGCATCCTGCTGGCTTCTTGGATGCTTTCCCGCATAAAGCATAGCTTTTTGTGGATGTCCTTTTAGCAGCTTTGTTCAGCAACTGGCTATCATAGTCGTTTTCTTTGCCGCCGTCGCAGCATGAATCTCTTGGGAAAAATGCAATTCCAGAACAACTTGATCTGGTGCGGATGGGGCTAAAGCCGCACAAGCAGGTACGAGGCATCTTTATGCCAGTAGGCTCTAAGGTGCTGAAGTGCAAAGGCAAGCCAATCCACTGCCCATCAGACCTGCGTCTAGTGGCGAGTAGCCACAACGCGATGTCCGCGTCTCACCAAGCCTAGCACGGCTAGCGTGGAATGGCAATTGCAGTGCTTCCAGCTGGACTTGCTGTAAGCCCTTGCTCATTTGCAGGAAGCAGCCGACGCTTGTGCTGAGGGCAGCAACGTGGACGTCGGAGGATGGTTCGCGTCTAAGAATGCGGTGGCTTGGTTTGCAGAAACTTGGGACTTTTCCATGGTCCAAGCACAGTGGCCGTTTCTCAGCAAAGAAATCCAAAGGTATGCAGCGTGCTTCGAGACGTTGGTGGAACTCGCTCATGCGCATCGCTTGGATGGCTGAAGGCCAAGCCAGGCGCAGTGTGTGTGTGTGTGTGTGTGCATTCCCACACCGACATCACAGCATCCGAAGCAGGTGTAAACAGACTGTGGGCCCACAAACACAAATGGTCAGTTGTGGCAGCGCACATACCAGGCGAGTACAACGTCTGGGCAGAGCAACTCAGGAAAGGGAACCTTACCGCGTTTGCATCCAAACCCAAAGGCCGCAAGGCTTCGTCCCACGTCAGTCGGTATTGACTTTGCATCCAGTCGATGCACCGTGGCGTCCAAAGCATCGCAGAGCATTGCAACTGCACAGAAGAGGGGGTCCTCAGAGCTTTAAAATGAGGCTCCGCATGGGATTCAGTATGCATAAGTCGAGCACGCATGTTGACTTATTTGCATCCCGGAGCCTGTACCTATGAGCAATACCAGACGAAGAAGCTGAGCGTTCTTTTTTGCATCGGTCGTTTTTTTGATTTGTTGCATGCACGTCTTAAGCTTGAAGCAGTGAACAGGTTTCTAACTTCATTATTTTCCGCAAACTTGCCAACTGCCAGTCCCGTTTTTATTGGAAACGCGAGGTGGGCTGGATTTGCATGTACTCGCACTTTGTTTGCGCGTATGCTTTCTCTTCAGAGTGTCAAACTTCTTGAAGGCACTTTTTGCACCATCAAATGCAGGAGAGATTCCCTTTTCATTCAGGCTTGATTGAGGATGGTCGCTAGTCGCTACCCAGATGAATGACTTTGTTCCAAGTGATCAGATCTTCCAAGACGGAAATTAGTTTTTTGTTTGGGTAGCGGGTTGCTCTTGCTTGTATGAATCCAGCAGCCGATCCACCGAAAAGGCTCAAAATGCCTGGGCTGTTTGTAAGTTTGGGCGAACAGCAGCTTAGGCTATCCATTTTTTCCAGCATGTTGATTTGTTGATGTTTTCTGGGCTACTTATATTATGTGTATGACGAATGTTTACTTACAGTTTAAAGTTATTAATAAATTATTTGAACTGCGGGTAGTTGCCCATGGTTTTGGCATGTTTCTACTTCATGGCACTTGACCAAATCGGATGCTTGTTGTCGAAGATCATCAACTCAAGGATTCGATTCCCAGCTTGCGTGTGATCCAAAACCCAACCAGGCATGACTAACTGAAGGAGCAAACTGTTACACGCATGATGTGCGGACAACCTTCATGATGGTACAACCATGAACTCCACACCATGTTGCTTACGCTGAGGCAAGCTCTTGAGCTTGCAGAAATGCACATCTCTGGGTTACAAACAGGAGTGGAAAACACGAAGTAAACCAACCAAATGTTACCAAAGTAACTGTGACAATGTGCTTGAGGACTCAACCCAGCTGGCCTGGGCAGGGTTGTTCTTGAGCGGCATTATCAACTTGTAGGCAACTCTCGAACACTTTTGCTCGCTGCATGCCCGCAGCAATTTTGAACAGGGACTCAGTTCTCTGAAATTCCCTTTGGATTGATTGATTTGCATATTGCCACATGCTCAGATGCATGGCTTGTGTTTACACAAAGTTTTTTCAGGCAGAGCCTGGAGACATGTTGTTCCGCTCATGCTGTCATGCAATCAGCATGTTGCTCATCCTGAGGTCATTGAATTATGGCAACTTTCGAGCAGATGGATGCAAACCAGGCAGCTTGCCCCAAACTCTGGCTTGGCATTCTGGCAGTATGCATGCATTTGTCTTGCAATTTTGTTGGTCAGATGGGGTTGTTTGTCAAAAGAAGGGACACTTTCAGAGAATTGGTTCACATGACAAAAGAAGGGTTCTTTGTTTTGGCGCACACAGACGCATGTTGTTCATGCAAGATGGGGCCTTAGACCAACGCAGGATGGAGTGGTGTCGCGAGAAGAGTTCATGTTCGGCATGATGGACCGCATTGCCTGTGCCGTGTCACACCGCAACAAGAGCCACGTATTGTTTGACAGGACCGAAATCATGATGGCACAATTTCACGAGAGGAGCCACTGACCCAGGTATGAACTTTTGCCAGAGCCAGAACATAGTTGGGGTGTGCACCATGCTGAGGTTCGCCGCTGCAATGGCAGGCCAGCTTGCCATGCTTCCAGGTGCTTGAAAGAAATCACATCGCTTCTCCGTTCAAAAGTCAGCTGAAATTGAACAGGGCACTTTCTTGGTCTGGTTTGACAGGCTACGGCGCTGCACCGGGCACAGCTCAAGGTGGCTACATGCCTGCGGCTTCTCGACACGTTGGGCCTGACTTGCTGCTGCTGCTGCCGTGCCGCTGCCCTGCCGCTGCCGCTGCCGCTGCCGCTGCTTCTTTTGTTGGCAGCATGCGCGCTTTTTCCAAGCTCGGGATGCTCGGGATTCCGGGGATGCAGAGAATGCTGGATGTTGGATATGCTTGCTGAGCTGGAAGCCAAAGATGTTTGGGATATCGGTGCTTGATTCTCGCAATGATTCTCGCAATGCTAGTGGCTTCTGGGAACGGTGACAAGTATTTGGCAAACTCGCCTCCTTGTGTTTGAACATGGACCGCGGAGCTTTCTTGTGAATCCCGAATCTAAGGCTACCACCTATGGTGTGCCAGGAACCTACGGCGCACCCCAAGGCACCTACGGCGCACCCCAAGGCGCCTATGGTGCGCCGCCAGGCACCATCATGGAGCCTGTTGCAATGCCACAAGGTTACGCACAGCCCAATATGTATGCACCTCCCACGACGTACGGCGCACCGGCCACGACCTATGCAGCCCCTGCCACGACCTATGCGGCACCTGCCACGACCTACGCGGCGCCTGCCACGACCTACGCGGCGCCCGAAACGACCTATGCAGCACCAGAGAACACGATGACATATGGGGAGCCCATGTACGGAGCCCCGATGTATGGTGCACCCGCCACCTATGCTGCCCCAGCTGGAACTGCGCCAGCCCCAACGTACGCTGCACCTGGGACCTATGCTGCACCCACCTATGCCGCACCAGCGGAGATGTACGCAGCACCCACCTACGGAGCACCAGCGGAGATGTACGCAGCACCCACCTATGCCGCACCAGCGGAGATGTATGCTGCACCCACCTACGCAGCACCAGCAGGGATGTACACCGGGCCGGCCACCACTGCAGATGCGGCCTACACCATGCCTGCCACAACTTATGCGAGCACAGATGCGCAGCCTGTCACGTACGCTGCTCCCACCACATTTGGTGAGCCGATGATGGCTCCTACCTACATGGCGGATCCTGGCATGACTGGACCTGGCATGGGACCTGGCATGGGTGGACCCGGCATGGGACCTGGCATGGAACCTGGAATGGGTGGACCCGGTATGGGACCCGGCATGGGACCTGGCATGGGTGGACCTGGAATGGGCGGACCTGGCATGGGACCTGGCATGGGTGGACCTGGACAAACTAACATGCAGCCTCCGCAGCCCCGAGCACAGCCGACAAACACTGTCATGGGCCCAGTGACGCAGGCACGGGGATTCTTCTTGCAAGAAACTGATGTGCACTTTGTGTGATCATTGAAGGTCAAGGTGCCAGTGGAAAGCTTCATGGACCATGCCAGAGCTACCATGACGAATCTCAGCTGCAAGATGCAAGCATGAACAAACGCTAGGCTTTGTTGAGTCCGCAATGGTCCCACCACGAGATCAGAACCTGCTTTGGCCTTTGCAAATTGTTAGTGGTTTCAACTCTGGGATTTCGCATCTGAGGCTTCACAACGCTCAGATGCATGCAACCCGCGAGCAGGGCCAGCCCCAATACATTGCAGGCATTGGTTCAGAGGTGGATGCGCAGGCGCAGGCCTGGTATGTTGGGGCTTGGTCACCGCATATTCCGTGTGGTTGATTGATCTTGTCTCAGGTAATGATGAACCGCCAGGAGCAAGTCGTGCCCGGGCAGGTGAGGCAGCAGGCGGCTGCTCGTTTTGAGACGGAATGCATCATTGCAGTGTTTTACATCAACAATTTTAGAAATGGTTGGTAGCATGTGTACTATGTACAAAGCAGAGCTCAGAGCTTGCTGACCTGCTTGCCCAATAAATAAAAAGGGTTTGGGAACCAAACTGTCTTGTCTCCTTTCACCCAAGCAGCAATAGCAGGCTATTCACTTTTAGTCCTTGTTCTGCGTGAATATCACAATCAAGTGCAAGTGTGTTCGCACACCTGGCTGTCTTCTTGATCGCAGATTGTGGAGATTCCCACTGTGCAAGAAATCATCGAGGAGCAGGAAGTTCCAGAGGCTTGACAGGGACACGTATGGGCAAGGGTTGCCCCAAATTGCATGGCTGTCGACCAGGTGCAGATTGTCAACAAAGTGGTGGAGGCAGTGTGACATATTGCTTTTCTGCAAGCCATTTAGCATTTATATGGTTTAACACGTGCTTCAAAAGCAACATCCATTGTCTCTCGTCTCCTTGCGAGCCTTCATATGTCTTTCATTCAGTGTATCTTGGACCATGGATAGGTCCCACAAGTGGTGCAACAACAAGTGGAGCAGATTGTGGAGCAGGTCGTCGAGGTCTGGGTGCAAGTCGTAAGTTGTAAGTGGAAGCAAAGAGGTCCGGCGCACGCTGTTTTGAATTTCACATATCGACCGCATCCGTCTGCTCAAATCTCTGTCGAGGTGCCTCAGATCATGCCGCAGAAGCGGGTGCAGCATCGATCCGTGGAGCAATTTGCAGCTTGTTGCGCAATTGATTTAGCGAGGGGTCTGTGCACGGCCAGCATTTTTCAGTGCGCTGGCCACGGGATCGATATGTGACGGCAATTTGTTTGAGTGAATCAATCTTCCAAGGTGGATATTCCAGTGCCACAGATCGTCGAGGAGGTGGTGCACATCCCGGTGGCGCAGACCCACGCTCGTCAGGATCTGAGACCTGAAGCACCCTCCGACCTTGCTCCGCACCCTACGTTTTCCGTTGGCCAAGCTTAAGGCCAGCACCACAGGCACGTGGAGCAGGAAATCCAAGTGCCCGTCCCGATGACTCAAGAGGAGGTGGTGCACGTTCCGAAGGTGTGGAATTCTCATTTCGATGTCTCATGCATGGAGAGAGAAACATTTGAGCCGGTAGATGAAGGTTAGTAAGTGGGGTTCGTCCCAACCATAAATGGTTGCAGCCGCCATTTTGATTTATTTGATTTCTAATACCAGGTTTTGATTATGACTCATTTGGCGGATGCGTCCGTGCTATGCATGGCTGGTGTAGGTGATGACCCAGACCCGAGTACAGCAGCAACACGTTGAGCAAGTGGTGGAAATTCCGGTGCCGATGCAACAGGAGGAGATCGTGCACGTGCCCAAAGTTATCACGCAGCAGCGCGTTCAGCAGCGCCACGTTGAGAAAATTGTGGAGGTCCCGGTGCCAATGGTACAGGAGGAGGTCATTCATGTTCCCAAGGTGATTACGCAGACCCGGGTGATGCAGCAGCAAGTGGAGCAAGTGGTGGAAGTGCCAGTGCCAATGACACAAGAGGAGGTCGTACACGTGCCAAAGGTGATCACGCAGACACGGGTGCAGCAGCAGCATGTGGAGCAGGAAGTTCAGGTGCCTGTGCCCATGACCCAGGAGGAGGTCGTGCATATTCCCAAGGTGATGACGCACACGCGTGTGCAGCACCAGCATGTGGAGCAGGAAGTTCAGGTGCCTGTGCCCATGACCCAGGAGGAGGTTGTGCACATTCCCAAGGTGATGACGCACACGCGTGTGCAGCACCAGCATGTTGAACAGGAAGTGCATGTGCCTGTTCCGATGACCCAGGAGGAGGTTGTGCATGTGCCAAAGGTGATCACCCACCAGCGAGTGCAGCAGCAGCATGTGGAGCAGGTTGTAGAGGTGCCCGTGCCAATGACTCAGGAGAGGAAGTCTTTGATTTAGCATCACTCTGTTCAAGCTCGGTCAATTAAGACTATCGTGGGTTTTTGGATGATGAATGCTGGAACCCAACTGGTTTGCTTGTGCAGGAGGAAGTGGTGCACGTGCCCAAGGTTGTGCAGCACGAGCGCGTGATGCACCAGCAGGTGGAGCAGGTTGTCGAGGTGCACGTGCCCATGACACAGGAGCCTTGCATATGTAGATGAACGGTGATGACTTATCATGCCTCGGTCTTACTGCACTTCCAACAAAACAAGTGCTTGCATGGGAGGAAGAGGTCGTGCACGTGCCGAAGGTCATGCAGCATGAGCGCCAGCACCACTTCCATGTGGAGGCAAGGGAACAGGATGGGCTGTGACTCAGAACCTGCACTGCACTTGGCAGGAGATTGTGGACGTGCCAGTCGAGCAGCATATTGAGCAGGTAGTCCATGTGCCTGTTGTGGCTTGGCGCCTGAATTTCACAGCTGTTTCAGTTTCAGATTGTATTTTTTTGAGCATGTCATTCCGTCGAGCTTTCTTAGCCTTGCTTCCATTTGGTTTCAATCTTTCTTTGCTTTTTTTGCCTGGTTATTTCCTTGCACCTTGGATTTTTTTTGACTTGCCTTTGCCGTAGCTTAGATGATGCACACAATTGAAAGCTTGCCAAATGCAGTGGTTGGACTGACTTCATTTTTGTTTTCACACATTTGATGCTTTCCGTTTTTGCAAAGTAGATCATGTCTGTACATGTGATCGAGACGTGTCGCAAGGTGAACAAGGTTGAGCGCGTGGTGCACAATCCTGTGGACCTAATGGTGGAAGTTCCCCGTCCAGTTGTCGTCGAGAAAACAATTGAGGCTAGCTGCAGCTTTGACATGGTGCGTGGCATCATATTGTGGGCCGTTGATCAAAACGGGTCATGATTGTTACTGACTACTGTTCCTTGATCACACGAGCATCCCTTTCTTTAAAGTCAAGGCTGCATTTAAGTGCAAGGGCCATTGAGTGCAGGTGCCCAAGATTCAGATCGAAGAAAAGACCATCAGGGTGCCAAAGGCGGGACAGCTCAACATCCAGCGGCTTTGTGCTTTTTTGTACTCATTTATTCATGTGTAGCCTCATTCTCATCATTTGTCTGATAGATTCTTTGTCATGCTTGAAGCGTGGCTTGGATTTGCAGCCTGTTCATGAAAGTATTGCTCACCCGGAGGTGATGCATACCACGGTGGACACAGTCGTGCAGAATCAGGTTGAGACCATTGAGGTGATTAAGCCCACGGTGGCTCCCCACCCAGCTTTGTTTTTGACCAGGCTAGTCCAATCAAATCCGTTCACTGAGGTTCACAAGGTGGTGCAGCGCAAAAAGCCGGTCATTCAGGAGCAGGTGCAGCATGTGCCGAAGGCTCGCTGACATTCATGCAACCGGATTTCAGGCTTTCTTGCTTCATTTCAGTGTGTGTGTGTGTGTGTCGGCATTTCTAATGGATGTTTGCTGGCAGGTCATGGTGCAGCATGTGCCCGTCCAAAAGGTCGTGCAGAGGGAGGCCGATCCTGTTAGTAAGAGGTAGAACTGCATGCCTTTGGTTTTGTGGTAAGATGCTTTTGCAGGCCTTTCACCAAAGCCACAGTCCAATGTTGGCATTTTGAACATGGTAGCAGGTTCACGTTCCGCAAGTTCAGTACATCGACGAAGTGGTGGACGTGCCAGTGGTGCAGCACAGGTTGGGGGAATGTTGATCGTTCGTTGGCCCTACCAAGAGTCTCGCTGCTTCAGTGGTGTGGCATGCTGTTGCCCAAAGGCAAGTGCCAGTGCCAATGAAGCAGCAGAAGTCGATCGAGGCTTGGCCATAGTTGCTTTGTGTCGGGGCGCCGCTCGGTGCCAAGTTCGGTTTGCGGGTTTTGGTTGTGCTCCACAGGTAAGTCTTGTTTAGAGGACCCCAAAACGTTGGTTTCCTCTTTGGTTTCCCTTTAAAACCCCCAAACAACGCGTTCCCTCAAAAAGGGCAGGCCCATGAATTTGCGTTTGCTTGTTGTTCTTGGCCTGCAGGTGCCTCAGGTTGAGTATGTTGACCACCACATCGATATCCCTGTGCAGAAGCATGTGCTCTTGGCTCGCACCGAAAACCGGATGCTCATGAATGGATTCTTGCAAACGTTTGGCTTTGTGACTTCTCGCGTTTTTGGATGCCACGAAAGATTAATTTCATGGCCAAAAAGGTGAGACCTAGCTGCTGAGGTGCATGTGCCAATGGTGCAGACGGTTCAGAAGACCGTTGAGGTGCCTCAGGTCCAATACGAAGACCAGGTGGTGCACGTGCCCATCCAGAAGCATGTCCAGGTGCCTGTGGTTCAGAAGGTGCAGAAGACGGTGGAGGTGCCTCAGATTCAGTACGAGGATGTTGTTGTCGACATTCCGGTGGAGAAGGTTGTCCACGTTCCAGTGGTGCAGAAGGTGCAGAAGACGGTTGAGGTGCCTCAAGTCCAATACGAAGACCAGATTGTCCATGTGCCAGTTCAGAAGCAAGTGCACGTCCCCATGGTGCAGAAGGTGCAGAAGACGGTTGAGGTGCCTCAAGTCCAGTATGAGGATCAGGTTGTCCACGTGCCGGTTCAGAAGCACGTGCATGTCCCCATGGTTCAGACCGTGCAGAAGCACGTCGAAGTGCCTCAAGTCCAGTATGAGGATCAGGTCGTCCACGTGCCGGTTCAGAAGCACGTGCATGTCCCCATGGTTCAGACCGTGCAGAAGCACGTTGAAGTGCCTCATGTCCAGTACGAGGACCAGGTCGTCCACATTCCAGTGCAGAAGCATGTGCCGTGGGCTTGCACTTGAACCCTAATCATTGAGCTGTGGCAGACCATATTCACTGTTTGACCATGGTGATTCGGGGCGTTTGGCTGACTGCATCTGAGGTGCATGTGCCACATGTTCAGACCGTTCAGAAGACCGTTGAGGTGCCCCAGGTCCAATATGAGGACCAGGTCGTCCACGTGCCCGTCCAGAAGCACGTGCATGTTCCTATGGTTCAAACCGTGCAGAAGTCGGTCGAAGTGCCTCAGGTGGAGCCTCTTGTACGCAGTGATCGAACTTGTTTCAGGGCTCATACATGGCATTTGTTTGCTCCGAAGTAGCTGCAGCGAGCCTCCCAGGTTTGTGGACAAGGTTGTTCCGATTCCCGTGCAAAAGCCAGTGCACGTTCCCATGGTTCAGACAGCCACCTGGACTGCATATGTCTGGACAGCTCGCCCTCTCTGTGCAGCTTGCAACAAACGGATGCTTCCATGACAACAAGCATGTGTTGCATCAGCATGCCGGCAGCGTTCTGGAGGTTCAGAAGACCGTCGAGGTTCCCCAGATTGAGTACATCGTTTCTCGTGCCAATCAGCACCTTTTGAAGTTTGGAATGCTGGCCTCTTTGAGCACACCAATGCCACCCTTGCATACATGATCTCTATCAAGGTGTATCGTAGATCTATTCCGGCCCCATTGACAATGCTAAATATGTGAGTTGGCTTGGATCACTGACCTGCGGCGACCCAGGACAACCATGTGCACATCCCTGTGCAGAAGCATCGCCACGTGCCGGTCCACATCCCCATTGAGAAGCCAGTGGAGGTGCTTTTTTTTGGCACAAGAAGAAGTGTCGACGTGCTGCGCGTTTTTGGATGAGTTGCGATGTGAGAGAAGTATCTGCTGAGAGATGCACACTGCACAACGCACACACACACACAATCACATGCGCTACGAAGTCTTCAGCTGAGGTGACCGTGATCGAGACCACCGAGAAGATTGTGGACGTGCCAGTGGTTAAGCAGGTTGAAGTGCCGCAGGTGCTTGGAAGTACAGTTTCTCCACATGCTTGTGAATCGCAGCATTTCAAGCTTTTTGCCACGAACAGGTTCAGACAATCGAGAAGATTGTTGAAATTCCAATGGCGCAGAACTTAGCAAGTGGCTTGAGCTGTTGTGATACCAATTGTCATGATTGCAACAACATATATACTTACTAGAGAATAAACAACACTTACCACATCACCATAATAAAGACACCCTTTCTTGGAGATTCCTTACTTCACATTTCCGGACATATTGTATATGCACATGATGCGCTATGCACTCACCCATATGGTGATTGTCATGCCTGCAAAAAAAACATGTTTGGACTGGGCTTGACTCTGGAATTCGCAACCTGAGGTTCAGACGGTGGAGAAAGTTGTGGAGGTGCCTCAGATGGGGCAAACGAGCCAGGGCAGCACTCGGCAAGTGGACATCCCGCTGCAGCCGAAACGCGAGGACGGGGACTTCTTTCCATGGCTTGGTGCTGTCAAGCCAGGGTGGGCAAGGAACTTTGGGAACCTTTTGCCTTACCGGTCTGGCGTTGACAGCTGCTTGGGCAGGAGCACCCTGCGCAGCACGTGCAGCAGGCGAGTGATGGCAGCATGCCTATTGGTCATCTTCCAGCCCAGTAATTTGTCCAGAAATTGTCAAGAGTTGACATGCTGCGCGTCAATCTGATGCAGATAAAGAGGTTGGATCAGATTCCGGTATTTATTTTGTGTTGTTCTCACCTTACTTCAAATTTTCCAAGTCAGTGATTTGGCTGAAAGCGTTGCCTCCTGCGCGCTGTGCAGGTTATGGCCGGCCCCGACCACCCTGTCCATATGATGCAATCAGACGGCCAGGCGATACCGCTCCAGTGATGCATATGCGACATACAGACAACGGGCGTAAAAGACAGAAGCCAGCATTGCTTTGACACGCATGCTTACAAGTTGGCCGCTTCGTGAGTGACTTCGCAGGTGGTTCCGATGCAGGGTCAACAAATGATGATGCAGCAACAGATGCCAATGACTTATCAGGCCTGCAGAGTGACACTCAGCAAGTTTCGGAATGCCCATCTCGGTCAGGGCCCTGGTGGGTCTGTCTCCGCTGGCCAGCCGGGCACCAGCGCGGTGCGCCCGTGTGAGCAGAGTTGCCGAGAGTAAAAATTGCCCATGCGGACATGTCAACGTGGCCACCAGCCTGAAACGTGCAGGATCGCGCGTGATTGGGCTGTCACGTTCGAGTGGCTGAGTGAGCCAGGTATCGATGCCACCTACAATGGTCCCCCAGGTCGGGACTCGGAGATTGGGCGGGCAACCGGTTGTCAGCATGGGGAATCTAATACCATGTGACGTGTGGTTCTGCATTTGATAGCCGTTTTCATTTTCATGCTCAGCTTCGGGCGTACAGGAGCCAATGATGAACACAGCGTGAAGGAAGACATCGCGCTTTGGACTGCGATTTGGTGCTATATGCTTTGCCTTTGCATGGCAAATCTCCTTGCGAGGCTTCTCAAGTGAGAAGCACAGGATTTTTCCCCATTCTTTTTGAGACTTCTCTGAGAGTACGACGTCACTGGCCAGCTTTGTTTATCGTCAATCATGTTTCGTGAAGATGTGCTCCCAGCAAGTCACCGAGAGCCTGCAGCTCAATTTATTTCTAAGCTTCATAGTGTGCTCGTGCCGAGAAGGCAGGAGGGCTCAGTTGGCTGCACCGCATGGCCTGAGACCCGTGCGTGGAACCAGCAGCTCCTCCATCCTTCATGTATTTCACACACCCTGCCTGCGACGGGCTTTTTGCCGGCAAGGTCCACGTGACTTTGCCATTGTTTGAGATAACAGAGCTGGACACCCCAAATTGCCAAGTGCCCAAGTGCCCCATGCCCGATCTGTATCTTGGGGTGCCAGCCCCTGCTGCTGATGTGGTTGATGTCTGCGGCCGTTGCTTTAGATGGAAAGACCACAAGACAGGGCTTGACCTGGGGCGGTCGGAACTCTGTGTGACAAGCAGCATTGGTTTTCATTTTAGCATGCTTTTGGTTCGGGCGCACTAAGCACTGCTCGCAGAGCAGATGCAGTCGCGCACCGGAAAGGTCTTTCCGCCTTTTGCGTACCATTACTTGAAAGATCTCTCATGACGCCAAAGCTTGCTGATGCTACAGAAAATTTGAGCGATTTGCCATGACGGTGTTGGACACTTTTAACGTTGGGGCCTATTTCAATCACAGGTACGAGTCCCAGATGATCTGCCCTTTTGCCCGGTAGCCATTATGGCCGAAGAAGCGAACCATGAAGCAGCTGCATAACAGCGGCAATTCCCGAATGGACATGTAAGCAGTCGGGGAAGGTTACTGTCAGAGAATCCAGCAATGGCGAGTTTCGAGCAAATGGATGCCAACCAGGCTGCGGCACAAGGGACACACGTTGAAGCTCTGCAGTAGAATCCCTGCCATCTGCGATTGGACGAGAATTGTGAATTCATGCAGAGCCAAGATCACATTTGTCATAGATGCAGACTTCATGATGACCTTTGATTCCCACAACGCTCATGTTTTTGCTGGCATGCTCACCGAAGTGGCACTGTGGCAGCGACACAATTCCGCCAGGATGGGGTGATCTCCCGCCAGGAGTTCATGTTCGGAATGATGGACGGGCCCTCCCGGGGGCACTGAGATTTCATGCAGCTGTGGAATGGACGGACTTTGGCCATCTTACATCGGAATGCTGGTAGTTCAGGTCTAGACGCCAATCAAAGATGCACTGCAACGGAATTCGAATCAGTGGCCACTCAGTCGCCGGTGAGCATGCCTAGAGTACAACATCTTCAGGTCCACACCTGTTTGTGATTGCTCTGTCCCTCCAGGACCGCAATCACGATGGCCAGATCTCGCGTGAGGAGTCCCCATCCCAGAGACGGATTGCGTCGTTTTCTCAAAGCGAGTTATTTGAGGCTCGGAATTTTATTGTTGAAAGGCTGGCTGTCTTTGTTGCGTACCGTCTTATCGAGCTTTGGTTGAGCAATTACTCACCCAGGTTCGCTGCTGCGATGGCTGGCATGAACCCCGCACCAGGTTGGGCGGACTGTTTGGGCTGGTTCTGTAGGAGTCACATGGCAGGCACGGGTACTGTCTATGGTGCTCCGGCTGGATATGCCCCTGCCATTTGGACGCATTTCAGCAGCCAAAACTCTCGTTGGCCGCTTTAGTAGTTTTTGTGCTACTTGTTCATGGGGTATGCGCAAGGCTATATAAACCCTTATAATCATTTTGGTAGAACGAAGAGTCATTGGGCTTTTGGAGATGGCCCTGAGAGTGCCTGGTATGTCCTGTGGAATGTGACCATGCAAAAATGCAAAGTGTCCGAATGCGTGACCGCAAGAGGCTTCAGACTTGGAGTCATCGAAGGCAAACTTTTGCGATCGAAGACGGGGCACTTCGATTCAAGCCCCGGGCCAGCTTGGGCCCATAGCCACATTTGCAGCAACTATAGATGAGGACATTGGCAGCATGTTTTCACTTTCGCCCTTCTGAGACGCCAATGTTGGGAAGACTTGACGGTGAAACACAAAGCACGGAAACAAGATCCGGCCTTGTTGTACTTCGAGTTAACCAAAGCTCACTTAACATCAGACGTAAAGATGATGTGGAGCCACCCTTATGAATACAACTGTCGCTTTTGGTCTCAAAGTTGGTGATGCACAACAGCGCTGATGAGGATTCTGAGTAAGCTGTTTGGGCAATTTGAAGGTTCTAGTGACAACTTGTTTAATTGTTTGCTTTTGATATTGGTGTGTTTCCAAACAAGTGGTCTAACTTTGTTTTCCCGAGAGCCGCTTACACCAGAGCACAAGTTCAAGCACACATTCCAACAGCGGTCACTGCAAGTAGCGAAGCAGTTGTCGAAAGCTTGCACGTACTTGTGATGAGTTTGCCGACTCTTTGTGGTCTAACAGGACTCAACACACAACATAGGTTTAAAATGCCAGACTGGTTTGGTCTTTGATCAAATTGCTTGGTATGTGATAACAGCACCTAAGAATGAAGACTTGTACACGTTGACTGTGCAGCTGGCGAGCTTAGGCCACTACTTACGGTGCTCCGCCTGGCACTATCATGGAGCCGGTGGTGATGCCGCAAGGTTATGCGCAGCCCAATATGTACGCCGCGCCTCCCACGACCTATGCAGCCCCTGCCACGACCTATGCGGCACCTGCCACGACCTACGCGGCGCCTGCCACGACCTACGCGGCGCCCGAAACGACCTATGCAGCACCAGAGAACACGATGACATATGGGGAGCCCATGTACGGAGCCCCGATGTATGGTGCACCCGCCACCTATGCTGCCCCAGCTGGAACTGCGCCAGCCCCAACGTACGCTGCACCTGGGACCTATGCTGCACCCACCTATGCCGCACCAGCGGAGATGTACGCAGCACCCACCTACGGAGCACCAGCGGAGATGTACGCAGCACCCACCTATGCCGCACCAGCGGAGATGTATGCTGCACCCACCTACGCAGCACCAGCAGGGATGTACACCGGGCCGGCCACCACTGCAGATGCGGCCTACACCATGCCTGCCACAACCTATGCGAGCACAGATGCGCAGCCTGTCACGTACGCTGCTCCCACCACATTTGGTGAGCCGATGATGGCTCCTACCTACATGGCGGATCCTGGCATGACTGGACCTGGCATGGGTGGACCTGGCATGGGACCTGGCATGGAACCCGGCATGGGACCCGGCATGGGACCCGGCATGGGACCCGGCATGGGACCCGGCATGGGACCCGGCATGGGACCCGGCATGGGACCCGGCATGGGACCCGGCATGGGACCCGGCATGGGACCCGGCATGGGACAAACCAACATGCAGCCTCCGCAGCCCCGAGCACAGCCGACAAACACCGTCATGGGCCCGGTGACGCAGGCACGGTTCTTTTGTTTCAAGTGGCTGATCTGCATGCTGCAAGAAAGCATACTTTGACACATGTGATCAATGAAGGTCAAGGTGCCAAGCGAAAGCTTCATGGACCATGCCCGAGCCACCATGACGTTTCTCGACTGCAACACGCAAACCATCGGCAATTCTTTGCTCCACGTGCACGCCTTTTCAACTTTTGCTTGATGCGTGCAGAGAAGACGCACTCAGATGCCTTAGCAGGTTGTTTTGGACACCTGCCCGAGAATCAAATGCACTGGTCGTGTTTTCTCGTCCAAAGCTTTGCCCCAGCATCCAACGACAATTTCCCGATGCCATTCCTTTCTTGGATTGCTTTTGTCGCGTTGCGCTTCGCATGCGGTTTTGGTGGCTGCCACTTGCCCCACTTGGCCACTTGGTCTACGTAAATGGCCCAGTGGCCAAGTGGACCGAGTGGCCAAGTGGCTCCACTTGGGCGGCCGAGTGTCTGCCTTACGTGGAAAAAAAACTGCGCCCCTTCGCCTGGTGGGGCCCTTGGCCGCTTGGTCCACTTGGTCCACTTGGTCCACTTGGCTCATTACCCCACGTGCTGTCCCTTTGGCAACTTGGTCCGCTGAATCTGTTGGTCATTTTGAAAACCCAACAGTTTTTTGCTAAATACTTGAACTTGGCGAAATAACATTTTTCCAATTGATAGTATATTCTTAGGATTACTCAGACAGCTCGCCATTAGAAGATCATGTTTCTTCAACGCAGATCTGTAACAACCGTCTTTAATCAATACCAACATACAATTACACCACCCATTCTTTTTTGATCCAATTACATGAGACTAGTTTTAGTTTCTCATCAACAGCATGTTTACAATGCTTACATATTTCGGATTGAGCATCTCGAGCCTGATACTTTTTGGTTGAACACATATTTTCCATGACTTGACCACTTGCCCCGCTTGACCACTTGTCCCGCTTGGCCGCCTTGGCCACTTGCCTCACTTGGCCATTTTGCCGACTTGGTCCACTCGTCCTCGTGTCTTCATGCAAAAACCGCCCTCGAACCCCCCATCTCCGAGAGTTGGCCACTGGGCCACTTGAGCCACTTGCCCTGGCTCCGCTTGAAGACTTGGGTGTTGTCCACTTGGGTAGCCCCTTTGCAGGAAAACACCGCAGACTTGGACCACCTGCCCCACTTGCCTCACTTGCCTCACTTGCCCCACTTGCCCCACTTGGCAACCTGGAGCAAGTGGCCAGTGGGGCAAGTGGCAGCAACCACCTGGCACTTGATCAATGATCAAGTGGACCAAGTGACCAAGTGGCCATGTGGTGCAAAATCTTTCGCATGTAGTCTGAGTGGAAGTGGCCGAAATGGTCTCAGTGACTCTACCTTTCGGACTTTGCGCGCACCGTCTTATTGGCACTTTCCAAGCACCTTTAATGGACTGAGGATGCACAATGCCCAGATGTGTGCGGTGACCGAGCAAGGCCAGCCTCAGTATCTCGCCGGCATCGGCACCGAGATTGACGCCCAAGCCCACGCGCCTTGGATACATGGGTGTCTTTGTTAGGGAGGCGTTTTTGTTTTTTGGGGTAACCCAAGCAAGCAAGAAGGAAGAGTTGAGAATCCTGCAGAATGGTTGCATCGAGTCTGTGCACTTGATTTCATTGGTTGTGCCCGACAGGTGCAGACGCAGCGCCAGGAGCAGGTGGTTGCTGGTCAGATCAAGCAGCAGGCGTGGGTCCAGTTGTGACTCGAGTAACGAAGCGTCAGAAGATGAATTGAAGCACATTGCACTCCTTGTGCAGATCGTTGAGATCCCAACCATGCAAGAGATCGTGGAGGAGCAAGAAATTCCTGAGGCCATGCCACTCAAGAGTGCGGGGAGTCACAACATGTGAGAGGGTCCTTTGCTGTCCTTCAGGTGCAGATCGTGAACAGAGTGGTTGAGGCACTCAGATTGTTCAGAGAGCTCAGTTCTTGTTTTCAAACTGTTGGAGCTCCACGTCAGGTGCCACAGGTGGTTCAGCAGCCTGTTGAGCAAATTGTGGAGCAGGTGGTTGAAGTGGGGCTCTTGGTGTTGTATCACTGCACAGCGAACACCCCGAGCTTGTTCAAGTCAAGCAGTATGCGTCTTTGCTTTGTTGCCCTCGTCCCTTATTGAGAAAACCGATTTAGAACTAATCAAATTCGGGCCGGGGGCAACCTTGTACATGAGCGTCGACTGCCATGATGTACATGTTGCATGTTGAGGTGCCTCAGATCATGCCGCAGAAGCGGGTGCAGCATCGATCCGTGGAGCAATTTGCAGCTTGCGCAAAGCATTTGGCGAGGGGTCTTTGCAAAACCAGCATTTTTCAGTGCACTTGCCACAAAATCGATATGTGACGGCAATTTGTTTGAGTGAATCAATCTTCCAAGGTGGATATTCCAGTGCCACAGATCGTCGAGGAGGTGGTGCACATCCCGGTGGCGCAGACCCACGCTCGTCAGGATCTGAGACCTGAAGCACCCTCCGACCTTGCTCCGCACCCTACGTTTTCCGTTGGCCAAGCTTAAGGCCAGCACCACAGGCACGTGGAGCAGGAAGTCCAAGTGCCCGTCCCGATGACTCAAGAGGAGGTGGTGCACGTTCCGAAGGTGTGGAATTCTCATTTCGATGTCTCACGCATGGAGAGAGAAACATTTGAGCCGGTAGATGAAGGTCAGTAAGTGGGGTTCGTCCCAACCATAAATGGTTGCAGCCGCCATTTTGATTTATTTGATTTCTAATACCAGGTTTTGATTATGACTCATTTGGCGGATGCGTCCGTGCTATGCATGGCTGGTGTAGGTGATGACCCAGACCCGAGTACAGCAGCAACACGTTGAGCAAGTGGTGGAAATTCCGGTGCCGATGCAACAGGAGGAGATCGTGCACGTGCCCAAAGTTATCACGCAGCAGCGCGTTCAGCAGCGCCACGTTGAGAAAATTGTGGAGGTCCCGGTGCCAATGGTACAGGAGGAGGTCATTCATGTTCCCAAGGTGATTACGCAGACCCGGGTGATGCAGCAGCAAGTGGAGCAAGTTGTGGAAGTGCCAGTGCCAATGACACAAGAGGAGGTCGTACACGTGCCAAAGGTGATCACGCAGACTCGGGTGCAGCAGCAGCATGTGGAGCAGGAAGTTCAGGTGCCTGTGCCCATGACCCAGGAGGAGGTCGTGCATATTCCCAAGGTGATGACGCACACGCGTGTGCAGCACCAGCATGTGGAGCAGGAAGTTCAGGTGCCTGTTCCGATGACCCAGGAGGAGGTCGTGCATATTCCCAAGGTGATGACGCACACTCGTGTGCAGCACCAGCATGTTGAACAGGAAGTGCATGTGCCTGTTCCGATGACCCAGGAGGAGGTTGTGCATGTGCCAAAGGTGATCACCCACCAGCGTGTGCAGCAGCAGCATGTGGAGCAGGTTGTAGAGGTGCCCGTGCCAATGACTCAGGAGAGGAAGTCTTTAATTCAACATCACTCTGTTGAAGCTCGATCAGTTTAGACTATCGTTGAATGCGGGAATCCATCTTGTTTGCTTCTGCAGGAGGAAGTGGTGCACGTGCCCAAGGTTGTGCAGCACGAGCGTGTGATGCACCAGCAGGTCGAGCAGGTTGTCGAGGTGCACGTGCCCATGACACAGGAGCCTTGCGTATGTAGATGAACGGTGATGGCACTTATCCTGCCTCGGTCCCGCTTTGCTTCCAACAAGTACTTGCATGGGAGGAAGAGGTGGTGCACGTGCCCAAGGTCATGCAGCATGAGCGCCAGCACCACTTCCATGTGGAGGCAAGGGAACAGGAAAGGCTGTGACTCAGAACCTGAACTGCACTCGGCAGGAGATTGTCGACGTGCCAGTCGAGCAGCATATTGAGCAGGTTGTCCATGTGCCTGTTGTGGCTTGGCGCCTGAATTTCGCAGCTGTTTTTGTTTCAATCGATATTTTCAGCATGTCATTCTGGTCGAGCTTTCTTTGACTTGCTTCCACTTGGTTTCAACCTTTGTTTGCCTTGTTCTGACTGGTTATTTCCTTGCACCTTGGATTTGTTTTGACTTTGCGTTTGCTGCTGCGTTTGCCGTGGCTTAGAGCAGTTTTGGCAAAGGTGCTGAGATGATGCACACGATTGAAAGCTTGCCAAATGCAGTGGTTGGATTGACTTCATTTTCGTTTCCATACATTTGATGCTTTCCGTTTTTGCAAAGTAGACCATGTCTGTACATGTGATCGAGACGTGTCTCAAGGTGAACAAGGTTGAGCGCGTGGTGCACAATCCTGTGGACCTTATGGTGGAAGTTCCCCGTCCAGTTGTCGTCGAGAAAACAATTGAGGCTAGCTGCAGCCTTGACGTGTTGCGTGACATCATATTGTGGGCCGTTGATCAAATCGGGTCATGATTGTTACTGACTACTGTCCTTGATCACACGAGCATCCCTTTCTTCAAATTCAAGGCTGCATTTGAGTGCAAGGGCCATTGAGTGCAGGTGCCCAAGATTCAGATCGAAGAAAGGACCATCAGGGTGCCCAAGGCAGGACAGCTCAGCATCCAGTGGCTTTGCGCTTTGTAGCCTCATTCTCATAATTTTTCTGCCAGATTCTTTGGCTTGCTTGAAGCGTGGCTTGGATTTGCAGCCCCTTCATGAAAGTATTGCTCACCCGGAGGTGATGCATACCACGGTGGACACAGTCGTGCAGAATCAGGTTGAGACCATTGAGGTGATTAAGCCCACGGTGGCTCCCCACCCAGCTTTTTTTGACCAGGCGAGTCCAATCAAATCCGTTCACTGAGGTTCACAAGGTGGTGCAGCGCAAAAAGCCGGTCATTCAGGAGCAGGTGCAGCATGTGCCGAAGGCTTGGGCTGAAATGTATGCATGTGTGTGTGTGTGTGTGTGTGAGTGTGAGTGTGTGAGTGTGTGTGTGTGTGTGTCGGATGGATGTTTGCTGGCAGGTCATGGTGCAGCATGTGCCCGTCCAAAAGGTCGTGCAGAGGGAGGCCGATCCTGCTAGTAAGAGGTACAAACGTGCCATGAACGGGACGAGCAAATGACAAACACATGAAGCCATCGCGCTTCCCCATGCGAGCCGTCATGCTTAGAGAATGCATTCCCAAGAAGGACAGGAGAAGATGTCAATAATCTGAGTTTTGTGAAGAAGTGCATACCTTGACTTTTTCAACAAGCAGATGGTTTTGTGGTAAGGTGCTTTTGAAGGCCTTTCACCAAAGCCAAAGTCGAATGTTGGCATTTTGAACATGGTAACAGGTTCACGTTCCTCAAGTTCAGTACATCGACGAAGTGGTGGACGTGCCAGTGGTGCAGCACAGGTTGGGGGAATGTTGATCGTTCGTTGGCCCTATCAAGAGTCTCGCTGCTTCAGTGGTTTGGAATGCTGTTGCCCAAAGGCAAGTGCCAGTGCCAATGAAGCAGCAGAAGTCGATCGAGGCTTGGCCATAGTTGCTTTGCCCCGTCTTTTTTAGAGGACCCCAAAACGGTGGTTTCCTCTTTGGTTTCCCTTTAAAACCCCCAAACAACGCGTTCCCTCAAGAAGGGCAGGCCCATGAATTTGCGTTTGCTTGTTGTTCTTGGCCTGCAGGTGCCTCAGGTTGAGTATGTTGACCACCACATCGATATCCCTGTGCAGAAGCATGTGCTCTTGGCTCGCACCGAAAACCGGATGCTCATGAATGGATTCTTGCAAACGTTTGGCTTTGTGACTTCTCGTGTTTTTGGATGCCACGAAAGATGAGTTTCATGGCCAACAGGTGAGACCTAGCTGCTGAGGTGCATGTGCCAATGGTGCAGACGGTTCAGAAGACCGTTGAGGTGCCTCAGGTCCAATACGAAGACCAGGTGGTGCACGTGCCCATCCAGAAGCATGTCCAGGTGCCTGTGGTTCAGAAGGTGCAGAAGACGGTGGAGGTGCCTCAGATTCAGTACGAGGATGTTGTTGTCGACATTCCGGTGGAGAAGGTTGTCCACGTTCCAGTGGTGCAGAAGGTGCAGAAGACGGTTGAGGTGCCTCAAGTCCAATACGAAGACCAGATTGTCCATGTGCCAGTTCAGAAGCAAGTGCACGTCCCCATGGTGCAGAAGGTGCAGAAGACGGTTGAGGTGCCTCAAGTCCAATATGAGGATCAGGTTGTCCACGTGCCGGTTCAGAAGCACGTGCATGTCCCCATGGTTCAGACCGTGCAGAAGCACGTCGAAGTGCCTCAAGTCCAGTATGAGGATCAGGTCGTCCACGTGCCGGTTCAGAAGCACGTGCATGTCCCCATGGTTCAGACCGTGCAGAAGCACGTTGAAGTGCCTCATGTCCAGTACGAGGACCAGGTCGTCCACATTCCAGTGCAGAAGCATGTGCCGTGGGCTTGCACTTGAACCCTAATCATTGAGCTGTGGCAGACCATATTCATGACTGCATCTGAGGTACATGTGCCACATGTTCAGACCGTTCAGAAGACCGTTGAGGTGCCCCAGGTCCAATATGAGGACCAGGTCGTCCACGTGCCCGTCCAGAAGCACGTGCATGTTCCTATGGTTCAAACCGTGCAGAAGTCGGTCGAAGTGCCTCAGGTGGAGCCTCTTGTACGCAGTGATCGAACTTCTTTCAGGGCTCATACATGGCATTTGTTTGCTCCGAAGTAGCTGCAGCGAGCCTCCCAGGTTTGTGGACAAGGTTGTTCCGATTCCCGTGCAAAAGCCAGTGCACGTGCCCATGGTTCAGACAGCCACCTGGACTGCGTGAAGCCATGGCAAGCTTTCAGGATTTTAGGGGGTAAGCATTTTGCCAATTGTCTATGTCCTTTGCAGGCAGCTAATGACTGGGGCGTCCAGCAAATATCTTGCAAGTGTGCTTGTGCACATAGTTTGGGCTGATGTTTCAAAGTGTTGAGATATGATAATGTATGAAAGCAGGCTTGAGACATGCATTTTGAGGTGCAGAAGACGGTGGAAGTGCCGCAAATTGAGTACATCGCCGCTTGCTAGCTAGAGCCATATTTTAGATGTTTTTGCTTGGCCAGCAAGTGTTTGGTAGACATGCTTTGACAGCTGCTGTTTAGCTTGTGCTTTGCATCATTGGAGATGCATGTGCACCGCAAAGTCTCGCCAATCACAGGACAATCATGTGCACATTCCCGTGCAGAAGCATCGACACGTGCCAGTCCACATTCCAATCGAAAAGCCGGTAGAGGCAGGATGCAAACAAATCGCAACGAGTGAGCAGGCATGAAACTGTGAGGTGACTGTCATTGAGACGACCGAGAAGATCGTGGATGTTCCGGTGGTCAAGCAGATCGAAGTGCCGCAGGTGACTCCAACAAATTGTCTGAAAGTTCCGGGTGCCATCGCTGGAGCGAAATCCAAACCTGCAAATGCGACGTTTGAAAGCAGAGGAGCACAACGCCTTTGCACGCCTTGTCAGGTTCAGACAATCGAGAAGATCGTTGAGATTCCGCTTGCAAAGGGCTCAGACATCCTGCATGCAACACCCAGCGCTGAGGGCTGGAGCAGTGGCTGGCTCTGGGGGTGACACAACCGTTTGCCCCTATGATTGAAGTCTTCTTACCCCATACTCGCGTCATCAAAAGGCGGTGAGAGAGAGACGCTTCAGGTGCAGACCGTCGAGAAGGTGGTGGAGGTCCCGCAAGTCGGACAGACTACACAGGGCGCGATGCGGGAGGTGGACATCCCGCTGCAGCCGAGACGTGAGGACAGAATGGAGTACCAACAGCCAAGATAGCTACTCAACACTGTCCCTATGTTCTGTTGCTTATGTTTGCTCTGATTGCTACAAAGACGGATAGAGACTATGTTAGACCACATGGCAATACTTGTAGGAGCACCCAGCCCAGGTGGTGCAGCAGGCTCGCACGATCAGATTTTGGGTCCTGTCTCATGGCGTGTCCTTCAGGTGATGGCCGGCCCTGATCACCCAGTGCATATGATGCAAGCAGATGGCCAGGCTGGACCTTCATTGCAGCCCCGAAGAACGACCAAAGTACGAGCATGCAACTGAATGTTTCAAATGCCGAGGTGGTGCCGGCACAGCCGCAGATGGGAGCTCCGCAGATGGGAGCTCCGCAGATGGGAGCTCCGCAGATGGGCATGTCGCAGATGATGGCTCCTCCTACAACCCAGGTCGGGCATGCTGCCGTTTTCTCGGGTGGGTGCTTTGGATGGAGGAAGAAAAGAAGAGGGCTACTCCTTTGTCTCAATACATGTGCTTTGTCTCAGTACATGCGTATGCAGGGCGGCTACGGTGGATCGGTGTCTGCTGGGCAGCCGCAGGGCGCCTACGGTGGATCGGTGTCTGCTGGGCAGCCGATTGGAACCAGCGGGGTGCGCCTGGAAGCATGTGATGAATCAGTTGAAAATTGAGCAGTGCCCAGAGCGATTGTCGGCTTTGCGCCTTGAAGCGTATGCTCGTACAAAAGACAGTGTCGTAGCAAGAAGCGTTAATGGGCTTTGGGCGCTGCTCAATCATGTAGTAGTTGGTGGATTGCAGCCATGCGCTGGCATATCCCAGCGGATTTTGGCAGGCGTATGCTGCGGCTGTCCCTTGGCTGCAACGCGGGATTGCCGCTAGAAGTGCTTTGGATGCACTTTACACCCATGATACAATTCTGATGTAAACAAATATCAGAAGACACAATTTCAGGGAGATCCAGTAAAAGAGACAGAATCAAACCATAGAGGCGTTTGGAGGACGCGTTTCGAACGTTTTGGCAAGTAGGCTCCTGATATGCAGACATTGGAAGCCCCCTCCAATCAAGATGCCATCCACAGATCCAAGCCATGTGTCCTGGTTCACGCTTGGTTCTCAGCAGGATCTTCAAACCAGACCTGTGCTACTTCGGGGCTTTTGTCGTTTTTGCACAGGAGCCCATGCAGACTATGACAATGGGATGAAGGTGAGGCCGGCACACTTTCTCATCTCGGCAGCATGTGCACATTTTGGGCTTGGTCTTTTGGCCAGGACGACGTTGCTACATGCGAGAGTTTTCCATGCGATCTGAGAGCTAGTTGGGGTTTCCCTGCGACGCCATGTGTTGGAAGCCTTGCCGGCTACCATTTTTTGGAGTGTAGCAGCACCTCACACGGCACGAGGCTGAATGCATCTGAAATAGCTGCATCAGCCTCTTGGCTATTCTCCCTAAGCAAGCCTATAATTTGATTTCACAATATTTTGCTCGTGGGGCTCCTGCAAAGCGAACGACCCACAGTACTGGTACCATCGTGTTTTGTTTTTTTCAAAGACTCATTCCTTACTTTCGTATTTAGTTGGAGCAGGAGCCCTGCCTTTTTGCTGGGATTCCCAAGTGTGATCATGACGATCCTGCTGAGCTTTGGAAGGAGAGTCTGGCTCGCGACACCTCGGATGATGTCCATTTTGGAGTTTCAATTCCCAGCACGGTGCGAGGTGTCCGCCCCCCCGGCTCTTGAGTCCTCGACGTAGTTGACGTCTGTGACTCGTGGGAAGACCTTCGCCCCGGCCTGGTGCGGGCAGGACGTGGGTGTTTTTCCGACAAGGAAAGGCATGCCGATCAACGAAACAAGCACCGCTTGCGACAGGGAGGAAGCGACGCCTCAGGTCTTCTCACCTTCCACAAGCACCATGTTGTCAAAGTTGCAGTGGCTGACTGATCCGCCATGATCGATTGATTCGAAAAGCAGGACGACCAATGACACTGCAAGAGGAAAAAAGAAATATCCTGGGCTGCATTCCACAGGATCACTTCTCATGCTCTTAATTTCACAAGAACACTTGCACCTCAGGCAACTCATGCCTATTCTGCATAGATTGGTGTAGTCAGGCTGCCCTGCATGCTGATTGCAGCTGAGCATCCTCCACATGTTGCATCAGCGGGACTTCAGTTTTGGAACCCTACGCCTTTGGACCTGCCTCCAAAGCAGACAACGAGTTATCAGAAAGTGAGGAGAATTCGGGATCTTTTCCGCGAGCATGTAAAGAATGTCAGTGAATGAGCGCAAGATCACAATCATGCGCAACCCAACATGGTTTGCTTTGACATGCTTACGGCTGGTTCGAGGGTGAGCATTGGCGTTGGTTGCTGGACATTCGAAGATGGGAATGCAGGTTGCGAAAGTCTGACTTGTGTGGTGCCAGTACGGCTCCGGGGTTGCAAATTCCCGGCGCCATCCATGGCCTTTGGCCACAATGCAGTGCCGGTCTCAGCAACGGACGGACGCCACGTTGCAGGGGTATGGCATGTCGGCAACCATCAAACAGAGCAAACAGGCAATGTGGGGCCGAGTATACCTGCTTTCAGGTGTGGGCTGTGCTGTTGGGTAGCGCGCTTAGCCTTTGACACCGGTTGACTTCAAGCAGGATCAATTGTGGCTTTGTATGACGCGCCCGCACTGTCCGCTTTGCGTCAGCGTTTGTACCCTGATCGTGCATTTGTTAATACTATGAGATGTTTTCGTTTTGCACCTGCAGCTCAGCTTTGTTGGGGAGGGTGTACAGGCTTTGGCTGAGACTGAGTAGGTCAAGAATATGTCGGTCGGGGTTGCTGAGCTGTACAGAACATGCAGCCTTGTGACACTCATCCTGTGCATCAAGTTTATGATAGCAGTTTTCACTAAAACTTCTTAAAGGACAAACAAACAAGCATACCAGAGAGGATTCACCAAAATAATCCAAATGCTACACCAGATGATGTGGAAAAGGCAAATCATGGAGGCCGCATCACTCAAATTATTTGGAACATTTGCCTTTTGGCCTTGGGATCATTTGGTCATCTGCGATTTGCATATTTTCTGAGTATGTTCTTATTTGGAAGCCGCATTTGTTTCCTTTTGAGCTTGTGCCTTATTGGGTTGCTGATCGATGGAGTTGTGGCCGCCTTTAGCCTGCCCATGACACCGTGGTGAACTCTTAAGCAGAGAACTGGCCGGCTGCTCCGGCAACAGTATTGACATGAGGTTCGGTCAACATTTGCAGTGGTCATTGGTGAATTGCGGGGGGATAGGGGGGACTCACTATGTCCTTCATTGGAATCGAATATTTGGACCCTGGCTCACGTGTTAATGGCATGTTGCAGTATTTTTGGAAGCGGCTGTACTTCCCGCACAGTTGAGCTCATGCAAAAGACCTGACTCAGATAGATGGAAGGTTGCGGGATGCGGATACCGGCCCCGCAAACGAGGAGAGCTTCAACGCGGAAAGTGCAGTCTGTCCAAGAACAGATGTTATGTCTTGTACAGGGTGATCCTGTGAACATTCTTCAGAGCAAACTGTATTTCCTCTGGAGACGTCTGCAAACACACTCATTTTGGCTTTTTGTCTTTTGCATGGTTTGGTTGCTGCAGTTTGGCAACTCTTCACCTGGGTATGGGTCAAAATTTAACCACCAGGGGACCGCAGGTTTTAGTCCTTGGTTCCATTTACCGGGGTTTCATTTTGGGTACCCATTTCTGACACAGCCACCTCGGCAACACAAAATGGATTGTGGATTTCAGACTTGACACGCTTCAGGTTTCGCGGCGCAACCTTTGGCCCTGAAGGCCAGGTCGTGAGGGAATCTTCAGTCACTTGATGTGGCCATGCTAAGTGTCGAATTCTGAGGTGGGCATCAACTGGCAAACCGGCTTTGAGTCTAGTTGGCAACGGGCTCTGCCTGGCGAAACCGAGAGGCGGGTTGAGCTATGCCGCGTGTTGCCAGCAGAGAAAGTCGGAGAGTCAGTTGCCAGCGGCATCAAAACGCGCATGGGCAGCTCATTGGGCAACTGCAACGCCTGTCGAGCCCACCCAACCTCCGCTGGAGGTAAGGGCGAAATGGCTCAGTTTTCTAACATTGCTAGCACTCTACTACGCCTTGATTGGCAAGAGTGTTCTTGGCGTGGCGCAGGACTATACACCTCCAGTCGCGGATTGGCCACGGAAGTTTCAATCAAGGGAGTTCCTTGAAGGAAGGAATATGTGGTTGACTTCCTCTCCCTATCCCCTCCTCTCCCTCTTGCTTTCTCTGTATGTTGAATGGCTTGTTGGAATAGGGACACATGCATGAAAGTACGTGCGCAGCAGGGGGGCAAGACTCCCACTTTGAACTTCTTCATCATCTAGCTTCCACCCTTTCCGTGGTCTTTCCTTCAAAGCCGTGCCACGCAATCTTGCTGCAGATGTTGCCAAGCTTTTGACGCGCGGCATCCTAGGACACACAAGTTGCCACGCGGCCGCCCAGGATGACAGTTGCCCCTCAGACACGTCGCGTGTCCAGACGTGATCACTTGTTTCCATGCTTTGATTTCCCTTCTGCCGCGCACTGCCTGCCTATGCTAGAAACTACAGCTGCGAAGCGATTCGGTGAGCCGGCGTGTTTGCTCGAGCAACCCTGGGCCCAGCGCTTGAAAGAGCACGCGCGCGCGAGCACCCCAGCTACCACGTTTCCGGCAGATAACGTTGTGTGTGATCCGCGACGGATGAGGGCTATGACCTGCAGGTGCTTTAGCAAAAAGAGTCTAACAGAGAGTTTCTAAGCGGCGCAGCAGCAACTGGTGAAGTTCGAGCGGTGTGGACACGGCGCGCCCAGTTGGGCAGTCTCGGCAACTGACCCGATTTGTTCCTTCCCCCGGAACAGGATGCAGATCAAAATAATCACTTGAACACTGGCCCTGAGAGGATTTTGAAGTGTAGTTGCAGACTTTTTGTGTGGCCATGCGACGCCCCAAAGCGATTGAAACTGCAGCTAGTGCGTTTGGCAACAACATGGAGTGTAGGATGAACCAACTTAGCTGGGAGGTCTTGTGGGTTGCAATCTTTCACGGCGGCCACGCGCAAATCAAAACGCGTTGAAGCTGCAGCAGGCCACTGCGGGAGCTGGTTTTCCCACGGGAAAAAAACATTAAGTTGGAGAGAATTGCAAGATACGAAGTACGTCTAGCCCAATGTGCCAAACAGGTTCGATGCATGGTGTGTTTTGCAGGTATTTGATTGCCAGCTTTCCGAAAGACTTCAAGATCAGCTATGCGAGGCCCAGTGGGCAAATGAAGAGGTTGACGGACACCTGGCTTTCTGGTGCGGAGGCTGCCTGATCCAACCTGGCGCCCCCTGATCATCCGCAACCTGTCCAACCCATCGGTGTTGGCTGTGGATGAACAGAACCGCAGGTGGGACGGCAGGGATTCGGGAAATGGATTGCGCTGTGATTGATATGAGCCTCCACCGTCAGTGCGACACAATGGGGACAATGCTTTTTCTAACCACGGCGTTGCGAGTGACTTTGTAGTCTCAAGGCTCTTTGTGGCGGACGCGACAGCGAGCACAGTCTGGTGGTATCAGCTGCGGGCGCTTGCCTGAAGCTTCTGGGACTTGTTGGTGTTGTAGGCCTTTGCGATGCTTGTCACGTCACATGAAATCTTCCTAGGTCTCAGAACCCAGCAAGTTCCTTGTGACCGATGGCTCGGCGTCTCAGACATTGCGGGGGGGCGGGGGGGCTGGGTGCCGAGTCCTGCCTCTTTTGGAGAGTGGAAATAGTGAGTGAGGGACCTGCCCTCAGCGTGAGGCATCCAGCGTGTGGCAGCCACAAACATCGTGGCCAAGGGCTTGGCAGTCAGCCAGGCGAGCAGGGAGCGGCACGGTGGTCGTTTGCAGAGTCACCCTGGGGCTCAACTCAGTGTGCGCCAGGCGGGAGAGTTGTACATTTCGGGTCGCGCGGCCTCCGCCGCCACCCCGGGTCTCAATGCCATCTACAAGGCCCGCGGTCTTGCAAAGTCGGAGCATGATGGTAGAAACATTCCTAGTTCAGATTCGCCTCTTCACTGATAAGAAGCAGGCCGCTCTGCCTAGAGTTTGGGATGAATGCTAAGTTTGGGGCTTTGGGGCCCCCCAGATGCTGAGGGGGGGGGTGTACTCATGTTGGTCACTTGCTTGCCATGAGGTGACTGTTTCGGACCAGCAAGCTTTGCAGCGTCTCTGGAGCGGCTGGCGATTGTCCTTAGCCGTGCTTTCAGACAATCAAGTCCAAGGCATTTTGTGTGGCCGACGCTTTGATTCCGAAGGACTGCTGGGGATGGAAGCTGGATGCCTGTCATGCTGCCGCTGCGGCCTCAACGCCATCTCCGACGATTCTTGAGCCTTTGGGATGCTTCCTTCATGCCGAGGACAGGGCTACCCTCCATGACAGAGCCAATGAGCCCTTCCACGCAGAGCGCTCAGTTTTGATGCGCAGTTGACATTGGGCATGGGGGTTTCCTTCAGTTTCCACAGCGTGCAGCGTTGTCTCCATTTGAACGGCTAGCTTTTGAAGAATGGCTTGTCCCAAACGATGCCTCCAGAGGCTTTCATCTCGATGCCATGCAACGTGCTGCGGGTTTTTGAGCAGTCAGGTCTGAGATCTTCCAGCCGGGCCCCATTGCCGTAGACATGTTTGAGCCTCGAGTATTCCTCCATATCTTGATACTTGTCATGTCTCAGCCCCTGCAGGTTCACATTGTATTGGGGCAATCAGATCAAGGGGAATGCCAGCAGGGCTCCCAGATCGGAAGTGCCACGTGCCCAACGCCACACAGCCTTTACAGCAAAGCAGCCTGCTCTATTTGAGGCGCATTGGCCTCGGCGCCCGTAGCTGTGCCAGCTCCCTTGCCGGGTGCCAATACACCGAAGCTTAAGGCAGAGCGGAAAGCCAGAGGGTTCCAAAGGAGTCGCCTGCGAGGGACAGGTTGAGTTGTGGATGCGGCAGAAAGATTGTTGCCAGGCTGGAGCTCATGCGCTAGCCAACAATAGCCTGGAGTCTGTGACAGGCAGTGGCGCTTAGCAAAGGGTTGCCTCACCCTCATGCAAGCTTACATACCAAGCTTGTTTGCACCAGCAACCGAGGGAGCTTTGCCCCAAACACATGTCCCAATGTTGAGAAGGTAGAATGCGATGCGAACTTGTGCAACATGCCAGGCCTGGCTATCACATCGTCTGGCGTGTTCTTTGCCGGCCGGCCCACAGATGGCTTCCCGGGCATCTTTGCAGTGCAGGGGCCTTGGCAAGCCATGAGGAGATTTCCTAGTTGTTAGTTTGTTGTTTGCAGCAGACATTTCTTGCTTCTGCTTTGCCCGTAACCGCCCCGTTGAGACTGAAGGCCATACAAGGACAGCATCGCTGGCTGCAGTGAGGACGACCACTGCGTCCGGCGTGTGGCGCAGGCATGCAGCAGTAGTGCCAGTCTTCTTAATGTCATGAGCTTTGGAGGTGGCGAATCCGCTTTCGCTTTGCTGGGCCTTTCTCTCAGAAATCTGGCCAACTTTTCGGACATTTTGGGCTCGTGCTGCTGCTCGAAGGATTCGCAATGTGTCATCAGACCAGGCTTTAGCGAAGGTAAATTGCCCTATGTTACTCCTGATACCTCGAGGATGGAGACTCGACACTCTTTGTGGCAGACGCAGGACGCGCAGCCGGAGCCACAGATATTGGCCTCTGGAAAAGCTGGGAGAGACGGAGGGTGAACTCCACAGATCCGCAGCCATGGCGAGGTCATTTCAGTGCCCTCTGCCACAGCTTCGCGGCACGCGGTGGCGCGGGCCATAGCCAGGAGTGTGCATGTCTCCGAGTATGACCTTTTGCGCGTTTGGGCAAAGCCGGGGGCTATAAGTTGAAAGGAGACATTCAAGATGAAAAGGACATTATTAGAAGCCAACAGGGACACAAAAGGAGACCAGAGGGATATAATCATCAGGGAAACGCATCTACGGCAGAAAGAGGCTATGGGCCTTTGTTTGTAACAGGCTTGGGAGGCTTGCCTCAGAGCCCAAGAGCACACTTGTTGATGGTCGTTCAGCAGATTGCCCGGTTGAATCCAATTCGATGTTGGCACATTCGTGCAGGAATATGGTTGTTTTCTGACTCCTCAACAATGATGGACTTTCCGAGCGTTCGCTCTTGAACAAGGAAAAGGTGGCAGATGCGCGGGGCATCCGCGCCATTGCCATGCTTACAGTGCCAAGCACGGCGTCGCAGGCACCGTGAATTGCGTCTGGCCACTTTGTTCCAGATCACAGCGTGTCACCCCATTGCTTCGCCGCAGGTCACAGCAATGTCACTGGTGGTGATGCTTTCGATTTTCAGTCTGCTGTGAATTGCTGACAGTTTCACTTGGGATAATGAGACTCTTGTCCTGCCAAGTTCGGGCGGCATGCCCGATGCTCATTTTGGCTGGATGATGAACAAAAGTCTTAGTCATGCAGGTGTTCTGTCATTGGCATTCTTGATTGGCCAAATCCGCGTTGAAGAATCCTGGGACCTTGGAGACACTGCCATGACATGCTGGGATAGTCTTGATTTCAGTGCAAGACTGGACATATCAATTGTTAACGCACGGTCTGTGATATTTTGACACGACTGCCCGTGCCTCATGTGGTTCAAGAGAGCAAGTCTGCTGGCATGGACATGCAAACACTGCAAGACCACCTCCAGACAAGGCAGGATGCCTAATTCATGGCGCATCACGAAAGCTAGCGCTAGCAAGCTTGAGTTCCTACTTGCGTTGCAAGTGTTCCCGATGGATGCACCACTGTGTGATTACATCACATTGCAATGACACGACTCCCCTTCCCAGGCTCGAATCCAGGCGCCGGGAATCTGCGCACGCTGCACCAAACCGCACTATGTTGGGCTCGTAAAATGGGCAGGGAAAAACGTAAGGTTTAGTGTGCGCGCGTTGCTAGCTTTGTCCACCCCCTCTCTCAAGTTCCCTGTGCCACCTGACAGTCATTTTGTCACTGATGGCCATGCCGCTGGGCCTGTACCCCTGTGCTGACGGGGTTTCCGAAGCTCAGCTTGCAAGCTGCGCAACGTTTCTCTCAGTGCGTAGGTGTCAAAATTAAATCAGGAGATGGACCCGCTAAGCCAGCGCATAACCACGGCAAACCAAACATAGCAGCAACATAAACAAAATAAGAGCCGCAGGTTTGGTCCCTTGCATTTACTGTAACCAGCTTGCCGATCGCTGGTTCTCTGCGTGCCTTAGGAGCTCTGGCGCTGGCCGGCCCCCGGTGGCACTGTGGCTCTGGCGCTGGGCAGCGCCTGGAATGCCGCGGCGGCTGCGGCGGCGGGGGAGCTGCGCTGCGGTGGAAGTTGGCAGTCTTTTTCGGTTTTTAAATCAACAATAGAATACACATATAACTGTCCCGCGCTTTTGTCCGGCACGGGGTTATTTGGGACCGGGCTACTTAGTGTCATTCAAGTCATTCAGTGCCAGTCCGCTTTTGTGGACGGGCGCAACTGCCTGTTTTGCAGCATGCAGCTGGTCTTGGCTCTCCTTCAGCACCAAGACCAGTCAGTGAGACTCCCATTGAATTGATGAATTGTATTTGGGACAACACCGTTTCGTGAAACTGCCAACTACTAGTCAGCACAAGGCATTTGCCCGGCCAAGACATAAGGCTTCACTGCATGCAGCCGAATTGCGTGACTCACTTAGACGGTAGTCCTTGTACAGTTTGTCGAGCAGGTTGCCACAATGTCCTTTCTTAAGGGTTTAAACATCGCGTTTTGGCATGTAGGCCAACCCCAAAGCTTGTATCTGGGACCTCTACGGAACCTCAAACAGTTTCTCGCCATCCTGACGAGGCAGCGCCACTCAGGCCGTTTTTGAGAGCCTTTAGGCAACAAGCCTTTACCATGTGAGATGCCCTATGAGGCGCTTTCAAGCATTTCACCCGCGAGCAAACTTGAATGTCAACCAGGGGCCTGATTTCATTAGTTTTCCAACACTTTTGCACCGTGATGTGGCTTCGTGATGGTTGCAACAAAAGCCACGCTTTGCAATTTCATATTTGGCCCACATCCTAGCGGTTTGTTCAAGACAGGCAGCACTTTTTCGGTCTGCTTCCAGCGCTTCAGCCTGAAAAGGCGTGCCGTTTGGTGCTGAGCAGCAGCTGTTCATAGAAGTCCATGGGCTCATTGAACTGAGGCTGGGCTCTCGGGTCTCCCACATTGTCTCCGTGGGCTCCCACCGCAACTTTAAAGCGATTGAGGCCCTGATGGCTGAGCTGCTTGGTGCTTTTCAATGCTCTCTGAACCAGATGAGTCTGTGGTGGGGTCGGTGCTCGCAAGTTCTCAGCACGGGCTTGATAAGTTGTCAATCTTAGGCACGGGCACCGCCATATTGAGCACCATTTCTTCCGCATGTCGGATTGGCTTCGACCAGACGAGCAGCTGGATTTGAGCGGAGCTTAGCTTGCCGGGGGGTGCCTTCAAAAAGCGAGAGAGCGAAGGGAGCATTTTGTCTTTGCCAGCGCTCAGAGTCAAACCTCTACCTCTTTGGCTTTCTGGCCGAGGAAAGCTGACCTGGCTGAGACTTTACAGGCCTGCATGTTTTATTTTGTTAGTCTCCCCCTTACGTCATTGTAGTTCTGATTGATCCAAGCAGAGACCTAGCAGGCTTTGCAGATTGCAGTGCAGCCAATGGATTTCGCTGGGGACAGAGTGGTGCTTCTTCATTGCGACCAGGCGAGGCAGCATTGCAGGCTATCACCGAAACAGGTTTCGGCGTGTAGGCAATATGAAATCATATTTCAGACGCTGGGAGGGGTGCCTTTTGGTCTGGATAGTTCTCAGTTCATCCTTGACCGGAGTTACCCATTGGGCAACCTGGCCAGGGCCACAACCGCTCCCCAACTGTGGCCTTGGCTTTTTTTCTCTACAACGGCCACACGCTGAGAGAGGCCTCGGCCGCGCTGTCGGACGCAGCGATGTCGCCGTCCCTTTGCGCGCCCATGCATCCGCCCATTTTTTTTGCTTTGGTTTCACGGACTCTTCTAGACCTTAGCGAAGGCTGTCGCCGTTCCGTGACCGTTCGCCACCCGGGGCAGGCCTACCGCCGGCTGCTGTGCGTGCGGCCTGGCGTGGACCCACTGCCGCCCTACCGGCGAGGGCTTTGTGCACTGGAGGCGGAGCTGTGCGAAGCTGGGCGACACGCTGAGTTGTCTTGCGGCAGACATGTGGGGCTTGATCAAAAGGTCCTTGAGATGGGGATACCATTAGGGAAACCATCAGAAAATATGACTTTCACTTTCACCACTAAATGAAAAAAGTTACCCAGGGTCATTTTTGGGCCAGGAATCATGTTAAACCCCCACGTTGTTTCCATTAGTTTTGTACAGATGCCTGGAAGCTGTCATGAATGCTTTGGTCTTGCAGCACAGCAGGTCTATTTAAAGTATGGAGAGGCTTCAAGGGCAGTGTTTGGCTTGCCCAATCTGAGGAAGGGCACAGTGTTTGCGACTCGGACAATTTCGCCAAGCATGTGACAGAGCTGAAACTTGGCTTTGGCATGGATCGCTGAGCCCGATAAGACCCTTATCCACGCTCCGAGGATGAGCCTACCAGATCTGCGCGAGCTTGCTGGTAGTTGTCCCGCCCTGAGGGCTGATGTTATTGAGATAGAATGTAATATGGCTGGCTCAAAAAACCAGTACCAAAATGGAACCCTGGTAAGTGGAAACATGGACCAAAACCTGCGTAACCCCTCCTGTTTAATTTTGAGCCACACCCATCTAAATCACAGAGCGAGGCCAAGCCCCGGCCATGCAGCACGAATGTAAGGTCCTCCCGCCTTCCATGAACCGGAAGAGGACTTGGAGGACTCTGCTGATGTGGCTGAAGGCGTTGAACACTTCGGCTTGGCCGTTGCCGTTGGGGCCTGAGGTTGCTTCAGCACAGGCAGAGAACTGAAGTGCAACGCAAGCTTTGCATTTTGCAGGGAGAGAGAGCATGGCAGCATGGCAGTCCGTGACCCTAAGCTTAAGTCGTCCGGCCAAGACCTTTCCCGCACCTTTCTGGCATACAGCAAAACCAAGCAGAGAACAAAACACGAAGTTCGAGCGCTTTGCTCATGTTTGACTCTTCTCTGAGGTTCGACGCCTGGCCATTGCCGCGCTGCTCGCGGAAGTCGATGGACTTGATGACAGAAATAATGGCAGCTAAGAGCGTAGTGCTGCGGCCGAAACTTGCATCGCTGCTACACAAGCAAGTTGCCTGTCGCCGAGATGGCCCCAGGATCCATTGCTTACGCATGATTCTGGCAAGATTTTTATGGTTGAGGAGCTGTTCTTTGAGCACACCCCGTTGGCTTGTGCTTCGCGACCATTCGAGGTTTTACAGCCGAAATATGTTTCACCCAAACATCCACAGGAAGTTCAGTTGTTGCAACACGTTTCGAATGTCCAAGAGCAGGAAACAACGCGCAATATTCCAATATTACTGATTCAATGTTGCACCTGCAACATCCAGAGCCAACTTGTTATGTGTCTGGCGCAGCAGGCACTGCCGCTGCCTCAAGGGTGCAGAACTGTTGCCGTGAAGATGGATAGGGTCGCTGCCCATGCCAATTGTTTCAAGTGCTTGAAGGCGTATCTTTCATTGGGATCTGGCTTTTACGTTGAGAAGAATAATTTGTTGGAATTTCACCGCCGTTTGCTAGTTTATGAAGAATCATGACTGGAAAGCAGCAATTCCAATGAAGCTGGGCGGCGACGGCGACTGAGATGCAGTGCTTAACACATGACATGTTAGAGGACTCTGTTTGTTTCCGCCCAAGTCCGGGGTGCTTCGCATGCACTTTGTACTTTTCCGGACCTTTGTTTTTGTTGGCAGGCTTGAACATGGTAATAGCAATCCAAACTGGTATTCATGGGTCCTAGCTTGGATGGTGATTGTTTGCCCAGCCGGCTCGGGAGCAGCGGCGTGTTACATGCAACCCGTACCTTGAGAGCTTCGATGTTGCACCTGGCCCTTTGGCTCAGGTCGCTCCCACATGCAGTTCAAAGAGGCGCAAGACCATACAAAAGCACTGGGTCAAACTGATGCTCGCGGTCTTCGTAAGGAGTAGTATTTTTAGACAGGCACTCTGGGCATGCACATGTAGCAGATCAGTGTCCGCGGCTACAATCATGGTACATTTACCTTTTGCCTGCTGCTGCCTGGTTCAAGTGGGACCGAAACTCCATGTGTGACCCGCAAAGTGGATCGAAGCTCAGTTTGGCTTCGAGGCCAAGTTCAATCTGACATTGACAGACGGGACATATTATGAAGGGGACGGCAAAGTTGTTGAGGCAGGAGCCAGGCTAAGTCAATACAGCCCGCAGCACGCAACATTTGGATGATCCTTGCCCTGTTCGCTGCATGCCTTGCCCAGGGCATTGCCACTGAGAGGCAGGCATCATTGAAGTGTTGTCAATCATTCAATCGCACTCATGTACCGCAGGCCGACACGGGACGTGACCAAAGAGGATGTAGCGCCTGGTTTGCGAACATGTCGAACCGTGCGCTGTTGTGCCGCTATGAAAGCCAGCTTGACAGACCTGTTCCATGAAGACATGTGTAACCAAGGATTGTTGTGAAGGCTGTGCGCTTTTGCAGGCCGTGCGCAGCTTTTGTGGCATGGTGCGAACTACTTGATAGAATGTCAGAGTATAGGATCCTGGTAATGATGGGTTCTACCCATACTTTGTATTAACATGAGCTATACTGTTTCACCTAGTGTGCTCACCTAGTGTGCCCACAAAACTAGTTTCGAGCACCTGGTTTGAGAGGGCAGTCTCGCTTCTTCACGTGTTTCCAATCCGAAGAGTGTGACCTCGGTACTCCAAAGATGCCATGTACTTGGTGAACTCGTTCTTCGCCTGCGATCCGCATGTTGGATTAGTTTGCCAAAGACTTGTATGCATAACTTTGTGCCTTTTGAATTTGGGTGCATGGACAACAGTTTCTTTTCAGACTTCTTGTCTACAAGTGTTTGATGATGAGCTGAAAACATATAGCTCTCTTAGTTCGCCCGACTGGGGCCAGCCGCGTGGCTTGGTCGAAGCCGGCCAGAGCTACAGCCATAGTCCAAGGGCAAGGGGCTGGGGCCAGGTGAAGCTCCAAGAGCAGGGCAGGGGCCGCAGCCGTTGTCCAAGGCTAGCCGCCTGTCCCGAGGGCCCAACTAGGGGGGTAGGTGAGCATGGCGGATGGGGGCCTGTTCAACTGGCAGCCGCCGCGTGTTTTTGTCTGGGCGGAGTTTGCTGGGGCCAGGTGAAGCCCCAAGAGCTGAGTAGCCTTTCTTGAAAGGGCAAGGAACTTGGGGAACTTGGGGCCTCAGCTGGCTGGTTGAGAAGGGCCAGGGGCTGAACACATGAATGCGTGGCTAGTCCAAGGGTAGACAGCCTTGCGATGAAGGAGCCTCCAATCCCGCGGATGCTTCGGGGGCGCTTGAAATGATGCATGGTTACCAAGGACCAGAGATGGACGTTCTGAAGCAGAAATTAAGGCGAAGCCGGCACTGGCGTGAACAACTCACCTCACAGGAATTAGGAAACAGAGTTTCGAAGCTGGGGCAGCAGGAAAAAACGCTGAGGTTGCCGCTGGAAAAGCAAGCTCAACAGTTCCGACAATGAAGCCTGCCGGCGGCTTCGGGCTAAGCCAAATGCCCCTTCGCGTGTAGTTCACAATGACCAGACAGACCCTGAAGACTCAGGCACTAATTGCGGCCCCTGTAAAAGGAGCAGGACAAGGCAATGGACGACTGCAAACTTGGCCACCAGTGCAGGTAGAAGTCTTGGAGCGGCCAGGAAAGCAACGAATGAGCAAGGACCTGGCCTTTTCCTTCCAGAAGCTTGCGGAACTCCCGACCCTCCCCTTGGTCTGGGCAGAAATAAGAGAGAACGTGCCCAAACTCGGTTTCAAGGCTCCGCCCCATTTCAGTCATGTCAGTCATGTGGCGAGTGTACATCTCTGCTAAGTTGCAGTCTCGGGAAGCGCAAGATATTGGTACCAGGCCCAGCTGCAACCCGAGCAATACAGATGCGTGCAGAAACGTGACTCACACATGGCTTTGGTTCCACTTGCTGCGGCCCGCTAAAGGGCAGTGTCTGGCCAGCCTCGATCTCCCAGGCGTTTGAACGGCTATCACGCTGCTCATGTGGAGGGGTTCTCCAGAAACTTAGCCCGAGGGGTTTTGGGATTTCGGGGAAGACAACGACGTGTTCTTTTGCAGGGCCAACAAGCTCTCCCCTAAGGCAGGCCAACCCGCGCGCCACGCAGGTGGTGTGTGCCAAGAATAGGTCATTCGCTGCGCTGTCGGTCGTAAAAACCTTTGAGACGGGTGGCAGGAACACTCGCGGCTGCTAAGGGCTGCAAGAAAACAGGAGTAAGACTCATATCTTTGCGAGGACTGCCCGACAAAGGTAGGCGCGCGCAACTGAGACCTCATGTGAAGGAACAGCTGGTGGCTTTGGGTTGTACCTTCGGGGCGGCAGGGGCCAAGCCGTCCGACAAGGAACAAGGTCGCTTAGCGCAAAGGGCCGAGCTGACGCCAGTCATGGCAGGGAAGCGGAACTTTCTGGCATTAGCGCAGCCGCCGCTCGGGTGGCTGCTTTGCAGCCCGCCAAGGACTTTCGCTAGAACCCCTCATAACTGGGCTCACAAGGGCGGAGTCACGCAGAGCGTTCGAGCCTTTTGAAGGGGCCTGCAATTTCAAGAAACCGGCCCTTTCCACTGATGGCCCCACGAACCAAGAAACCCGCTTTGAGTCGGAGCCAGAAACCCCGCCCGGCGGACCTGCTTTGCCACACCCTTTGTGAAGCTTGGACGAAAACCCTTTGGGATCTGTTCCTGAACACAGCGAGACTTCGCGCGGTCGCCATCAAGGCGCTTTCGCCAGGCCGCTCAGGTTGTTTTGGCGGAGGGGGCGTAGGCGCTGAAGCCTGCCCTTTCTGCTTTAGAGGCCGTTACAGTATGCCAGCCCCACGCGACGCCCTGGAAAGGGAACTGACGGTGACCCCGCGGGCGGCCGCCAATCTACTCAACGACGCCGGGGCTAGGTGAAGCCCCAACAACTCAGGGCAGGGTGGCTTCGTGTTAAAACACAAGCTGGGAATGGGGTTGGGCCGGCGAGATCCCTATGATCTAAGGGGGCTGAGGCGCATGTGCAAAGCAAACAAAACGCACGGGCACTGCGCCGTAGCTCAGTTGCTGCTTTGTCCTTGATTCTTTTCGGGAGGAGGGCGCAGTCATTTTGACTTGAATTCCGGGCATGAACGCTCGATTGCCTCAGAACAGTGCACTTTCCAACGCTTGTCCATTCTTTCTCTCCCCCTGTGAAGATGAATGGTGCATGGTGAACGGCAAATGCCAGGCATGTCCGGAAATTGGAGTCGAGGTTGGTCCTGACAGGCCAGTTCTCGAAGAGCAACCAAGCCTCAATCAAATGGCTCCAACGCTGCCAGCGCCACCAGTCAGAAAAGCAGATGCTGTTTCTAGCTTCCCTGGTGAGTGACTGTTTGCTTGGCTGTCCAAGGCTGAAGCTATGCAGTCCATCCAGCGAAATTCTGGAGCCGAGAGCAGCAAATCTGCGGAGAAGAGGTTCATGTCGCCCTCTTGCAATCTAGTTTGGGGAGGACTGGATTGGCCAGAGTAGACAATGTGGACTGTCCTTAGTAAACTGCGCCAACCGCTGACGCTCAGCTTAATCCGCAATTCGGCTCTCAGGGTATCAGCCAAAGGATGCAGGGGAAGCCACCGATGCAGACCTGCTGTCCCCAAAACAACACATCTCTAGTCTTCGCATGATGAATCATGTGGGGTTGCAAGTGGTACCCTCCAGACTTGGCAACACGCACATTTCGCACTTGCGAGGAAAGAAACTGCCTGGCTCGAATGACCGCCACACAAAGCGTGTGCAATGTAGAAAGCTTTGGCTTTGTCAGACAGCCATGCATCCAAGGTTGATCCACATTCCAAAGACGGCTGGAGTCTCTTTTGGGCTGGATGCATCTTCGATTGTTCAACCAGCATCCTTCCGGGATAACAAGGTGCCTTGGATTTGTCATGAACAGGCAAGCAAGCAAGCAAGCAAGTTGATTGCCCCACTCTTGTCGCTCCTGATGCAAACTGCTCACATGCAGTTTACTTGCTCGTGCACAAAGAAACAAATGGCACGAGTCTCGTCAGGAACGAGCCTGGCGCCGCAGCTTGGCCTGGCATTTGGTCTCGTGGCTTCGGATTTTGCCTTTGCGCTGCGAGAGAGAGAGAGAGAGAGAGAGCCTGTGCAATGTGATATATATATATATATATGAAAAACAACCGCGCACCGTTTTTGCTCTTGCCATTCTGAGACACCTACCATGACGAGAATCAGCAGGACATTGTCATGCTGCGACACCCGTTGGAGCACGTGTTGTCGCTTCCTCAATTCATTCTTGCGGTCTTTTTGTTGCAGTATGAAAGGGAGATACTGGAGTCATCTCTGAGTCAGGTCCCAATTCATGGAGTGCAAGTACGACTGGTGGGGCAGCATGAGTGTGCGCGGCACAGCCTTCCCCATGGGTCCAGGCAGGCTTTGTACTGAGAAGCAAAAAACTGTGGGCAGAGGGCTCTGCGTGTGGTGCGCTTCCGAACCCCCGAAGCCGCCCAGCACAGCCGCCAAGCTGCCCTAACCCGCTTCGCTGGGCTGCCCGTTTCTTTGCGGAGCCAGGGGTCTATGGCGGCTTCGAGGCGTGGACGACTCATTTCCTCCAGTTGAGAAATGAGCCGGTGGATGGGATGCTGCCGGACAGCGAGGACAGCAGGGCGATTTTCATTTGACGGCATGGCAGTTGTGAGGGTATTTATATATATATATATACATATACACGCATGGTACCCCCCAACAAAAACCCACCCTTATTCAAGGTTTTATCTGGATTTTGGTCGGGGAAGGGGGATAACCACAGTAGCATAAATGATAGCCATATGGATCTGGACGTCACAGGCCTACAAGAATCCGTCTGGGCAAACCATATTTGCAGACCGATTGATCCAATGTCAATGTGAATGTCATGTTTTGACGTTGACAGTATCTTTTTTGGGATTCAAGATTCAACATTTCTGGAAAAACATGTTTTGAAATCTTGAATTGTGCATCTCGAATCCTTCTTTTTTAGATGTTTGGAATACATTTGGCAACGGCAAAACATGACAGTGGAACAGTGGACATGTTGCACAACATTTGGTGCAACATTTTGGCCAACATTTGGAAAAACAAACGAACAACCGGAATAAGAAACAAAACAATACACTAAAACACCGAACCATAATACCACCGAACAAATTCTACGCCCACCACGGCTGAACAGTTGCTTTTATTGTTCTGGTTTTTGTTTTTGGGTCCAGGGACTGTTGCAGCATTTTCCAAATGTTGCGCAACATTTAAAATTTAGCGAACCCAGCTGAGAGCCTTGGGCATGTTGCGAAGCATGTGCGACTTTGTTCAAACATTTGTTTGTGCAATCTCGGATCTTGGGTCCGGCCCAAACAAGTCTTTGAGTGTTTCCAGAAACTTTGTGCATTTTCATAGGCCCTTCATGTTCGATCTAGTAGGGGCGGGCTAGCTTGATCCTGATTAGTGAGGGGAAACATGACACGGACCGCGCAGCTTGACCTGTCTTTTGCATCGAGGAACGATGATCTGAACATACCGCATTTTACCGCAATTTCGACAGATCCACGTAGATTGAAACGCTTGCGCGCGCTGTGCTTGGCTCAGTTTGTGTTTAATTAGTTAAACATCCATGGACTTGGAAGAAGGAAGAGCAGTTGCTCAAAGCTGAGTTTGTCTTGAACTGGAAGCTACAACATTTTGCTCGCGTCTTCTTCTCATATTTGCTGTCCAATAAATGTTATTGGCTGTATTCTAGAAAACCAAGGTAGATAAACAATACACAAACTCGAGCAGATCTGCATCCTTTTTGGTTTGCAGAGTTTACTTAGAATGCAAATGGATCTGCGGAAGGACATGGAGCAATTTTATAATTGATTTGGATTTCACATAGCAATTCACATGGGAATGAGTTCATATCCCCAAAATTGAAGGTTTGCTGCTTTTCCTGCGAAATGATAAGAGTAGAGCCAGATGTACAGAGCCAAGTGTACTTTGCGTACTGCTCTTATACTAAAAGTTTCCCTTTGTTGAACAGGAGCCCCCAATCGCTTGCTGCAAGTGGATAAGATTCAAGATTCAAGATGCAGGAAACAGATGCCTGGACAATTGGGGACTATTGAATCCCATTTACCTGAACATGGCTTTGAGTCACGCCTCTCAAAACACCGAAAGTTGCAAATTTGCTAGATTCTTTTTTTTTGGGAGGGCTAGCATATAGGCATATCATATAAAACATTGGATCAAGTTCATTCATTCCGACTTTGACCGAGAAGAGCCAAAGGCAACTTCCATGAAGGCGAAGCCTCAAGCGAGCACTTGACAGGACTGGGCTAGGGAAGTCAGCTACCAGTGCTACAACCCATGGAATATGCAGTCCAGCAGCCTGGCTGCATGAACTTTAATCCTTCTATTCTATGTGTCCAGCATAGGTCCTGCAAGCTTTGGATTGGAAGGTGGATGGCGGATGGTTCTGAAGGGCTGAGAGGTTCCGGTGGAGTGGCAGACAAAACCGCACAGGAAGGATTTTGGGTTCAGGAGGTATGTGGGTGCGAAGACTCGGACCAAACTTGGCAGAGGGCTTCGGAGAGTTCAAAAGCGGACTGAGCATGTTAAGATCAAAACAGCTTGGTGGTTCTCACAAAAGCACTTGGTACACCTCGCCCACCTTGTACACGTTTTGTGCGTTGCGACTTGGTTGCGCATGTTTGTTGTACATGTAAGTTGCACGTGTTGCACATGCTTGCGCATGTCTGCTGAACGATTGGCAAAGCCCATACCATCCGTTGTGCGCAATGACCTGCCGCATGTTGTTTTCCTTTTGCACGTACTTGAACGTGCTTGCACATTTTGTTGTCAACAGAAGATCGTCCACAGCGAAACAATAACACGCACAACAAGTTGGAACCTGCGAGCATGTTTTCGGCGACGGCGCTCTGGGGGGTCGGGGAGGGGGCGTGGGGGAAATGTTCCAGGGGTGCGGCCCCCCCAGGGTTTCCACGTACTCTTGGAGCACTCTTGATGGTGTTGTTCCCGGCATATGATAGATTTGATAAACCAAAGCTGACATGTTTTCTTGGTTGATTTGACATTGTGAAAGCAACATGGTCTCAAGGGTTGAAAGAGACTGGTTTTGAGGCTGGGAAGTTCGTTTCTTCTCGTTGAGGATACATGGCAACGCTGTGGCAACACTGGGTTCCCTTTGGAGAGCTGGAGCCCGACATGCAGACGGCGACTCGCCACCTGGAGCGTGCCACGGTTGAACATGGGGATTAGCCTCACATTCTGCGCACCGAAGTTTGTTTTTGTGGCCTGCTACCTCAGTCTCAGTTCGCTTTTTAAAGAGATGCAGTGGGTGCGTTGTTGGAAGTCTTGGTGTGCGATATTTTCCGAAACCGATAGCTTTTCGTCATTTGGTGGAGCTTAAGGGGGAGGTGGCAAGTGCCTTCAGGTGTGGATGTCCTTGGCCTCCAAGAGCTCTACGTGGAGTCGCTGTGCCTGGTGTACCTTGCGCAGTGAGGAACTCAAGCCGCGAGCCGCATACGCCCGCTGTTGGCATGTGTGAGGCACGGCGCTCTGCCGGACACGTGCAGATGTGGTGGACCAGGACCTTGCAGCAAACATGGGCTGCCATGTTGCCGGGGAAGCAAGGTGCTGCGTGCCAGCAAATTGCCCCAGGACCTTTGAACCAGACAAGTGGCCCAGCTCAAAGTGTGAATGGATCATGCGTACGGCCTAGGCTTGCTCGCGCCGATCAGTGCATTTGATTTAGTGATAGAGAACACAAAACTTGCCCGAGACTTGACATGTGGCAGCATGAACACATGCCAACTTCTGACAAGGCCACGAGAGTCACAATGTTCCGCAACATTCGATCGAAGACCTGCCGGATGAGCTGCAGCAGAAGATGAGCAAGATGGTGCATCAAGATGCACAGCTCCTGGGATTTGGAATCCTCAAGATGCATGAGTGCGAAGGATCTAGCTGTTGTCCAAGCCGAAACCATTGGCTGCTTTGCAACTCCACTTGTAGCGGTCCTAGGCTCTTCGCGCTGGGGCTCAAGCGTGTGGAGACCGACTTGCGCAGGGCCGAGAAGCGCACCGGCATCAAGATTGTGTGTGAGGATCGGCTTGACGACGTGTGGCGAAAGGCTGGTCGTTTGGGAATTGGGATAGTGACGGGAGCAAACTAAGACCTCCAAGGTGTTTCTTTCAGGGCCGTTGGTCAAGAAGTTGCGCATTGCCTAGCATTGCAGCATGACGCATTTCCACACTCTATTGCTGGCTTGTAGAGGCCAAAGCTTTATTGCAACGAGTGGACTTGGCCAACGTTCCTCAGTTGCAACTGCAGCCGGCTGCATGTACATGTGTACTCAGATATGATGCGCGTTTCAAGTCAATATTTTGACGGTACAATCTTGTCAAATCAGCCTGAGACAGGCTGAGCTTTTTGGCTTCAGATGCTGTCACCCTGTAAAGCTTTGCTGGGAGGGGCATTAGTCATTAGGACCAACATTGAAAGCAGCAGCTAGAGTATGGAAGCAGGCAGCACACCGAGGTAACAGAGTTGCAGCGGCCAACAAGCTGGTAAGTCTCCAGCTTGATGGAGTTGTTGGGAATCACAGCACCGTCGACATGCAGAACTTGGACTACAGTATGCGTCAAGGATGCATCACGTTTCACAGCACGCCGAGATGCTGGCGCCTTCAACAAAACAAGGATGCTGCATTTTAGCTTTCTGCGAAGCCTTGGACAATCATTACAAAAATAGGAGAGAGATGACTGGAGACCAAAAGTCGTACTGAAGTATTCAGATCATGGGCCTGAGCAGGCCAGCAGCCTGCCAAGGAGCTCACGTCCAAGGCCTTGTTATTCGTTGCTGTGCGTCAGACATATCGCGGTTCGGTCGACATTTTGCCACGGCATGTTCCAGCAAACGAGAGGAGCACTAAAGCTCTCACACTCCAAGCCTTGCCCGCCTAAGGTGGCCAGGCTGGGCCGTGCCGGGGCCTGGCACAGTGCACTGCAGCTGCTGGAAGAGGCCCAATTGCCCACCTCCCTGTGACTCGTTGCAGTGAAAATGGTTTCTTAAGAACCCGCAAGTGACCATTTCCAGGTTCAAGCTTTGCGGGACTCTTGCGCTTTGCGATCCAACAATGTTCAATGGCAGACATAGCCGTTGAAACAGTGAGACGGCCAGGCCAATCAAGCTGGTCAGCTCGACGTGGTTCTTTGCAATGCAGCGGCCACACGCTCAGGGAACTGTGCATCGATACAAGGGCACTCATACTGCCATGCTTTGTCGAGAAGGGACGGGATTTGGCGCTCATGATAGAGCCGACGTGTTTACTCTTTTCAAAGACTTCCCCTGCCGACCCCCAGACCCAACCTCAAAGAAGACATACAACACTTAACTCGTTTTTTGACCCGTATTGAGTCTAATTGGCTTATCCTTAAGGGGTATTTTCCAGAAGTTCAGTGGTACAACCTTTGAGTTTTCTTTTGTTGGTTTGTTTGTTTGTCATCCCTGCGCCCGTGCTGCTTCTTTTGCAGGTCACTGCCTGTGGCCGAAGCCAGGCTTGGCAGGCGCATCGGGTTGAGATTCATTTGGCGTCCGGCCTCCGGGCGTTGCGTTTCACGCCGCAGGCGGCGGTGGCACTGCTGCAGAGTATGTCTACCAAGAGGCACAGCGAAAGAGCCGACATTCCAGATGGGAGTGCTGAAGCCTCCAAATAGCTCAAGCCGTTTTGCATGCGTTTGACTTCGCACTAGCCGTTTTGCTCGTGTTTGAGCAAAGGAGTAATTGGTATTTGCTCAGAAGCCAACCACCATGGTGGATGTGCATCAATCCATCTACAGATGAAAGCTGCAAGTCAAATGCACGACGCAGATCCGGGGGTATCACACACAAACACAAGTCACCATTGCAACAGGTTGGGCTTGCCGGCTCCCGACCAGATCACGGTGAATAGTGCGCTGAGCCTTGGTCCCAGCCAGGATTGTCAAGGGATATTAGCAAGGGCTGCCCCCCTGTGCCACCATCCCGTCAGAATAGATGGAGAGTGTGAGGGTGGGAAGCCAATGGAAGATTTTTGCAGTTCAATACCACTGCTCGGCTTCTACGATTTGCACCTTGGCTCGACTCCCGCTACACAGCACCCTTTCCCCCGAGGGGAGTAGGGGGATCTCTCAGAGGGAGATCCAGCCACTTGCAAGCGCCGCTGCAAGGTGTAAATAGAAGAAGCCGGGTAGCGGTGTTGATCTGCCAAAACCTTTCATTGTGCTAAGGGAGCTTGGGAAAGCACGCAGATGCTGGTGATGTTGTTTTCTATGCTCTCGGGTGGCTTGCCGCGCCCCAATTTGTGGAAGCTCTCTGTTTCGGAGGGTGTCGAGCATCGGTGCTCTCAGGCCCTGGATTTCTCTCTATTTGTTTGTTTCTCTTTGTTGGACCAGTTGAGGTGATGCGGAGATGCAGGAAACCTGCGAGACTGATGTTAGACGCTGGATTGAAAAACATTCAGAGAAGCGGGTGGGAGATTCGAAATGAAGCAAGACAGGGAGCCTTGCAGGTGGATCTGCGCTATCAATAATAACGCATTGAAAAAACATCACCACCGGACAGACACGGGATCCAACAAGGAAGGAGGAACTAAGAAAGACAGAAGGCAGAATGGCACTGAATCGGAAAAGAGCAAAGGAGCTCAAACAGTGGCAAAACGAAGAAAGGGAACTGGGCAGACAAAAGGTCAGTCACCCAAAGGAGGAACAAAGAATCTGGACAACGGGGCAAACACAGGATGCGAAGAGAAAGACGGATTGAAGAAAGAAGCAGAACGCCTGGGAGAGGGGGGATCGGACACGTGGATGGAGAATGAGCCAGAGCAAGTGGGCAGACACGGGATCGGAAAAGGAAGGAGAAACAATCAAAGAAACAGGACAAGTCGACAGAGCCCCCCCTTGGAGAAGCGTACCCATGACAGCATGACGCGTTGCACGCGGGCCTGTGAGCCAGCCTTCGAGAATAGTCTGCCTGTCTCCAGATGCTCTTGCTGCTTCCTGGGCGTCAGCTTTGCAGCTCCTGTGGGAGCTGAGAAGCGGGAGGCTGATGACATGAGCGTTTGTTGCCATGTGCTTCCCAGCCCCACCTCACACAGAGCTTCCTTTCGTTGCATATGGCAAGCAGATAGCTTGATTTAGTTTGAGTAGATCGAGCTTGCCCAGATGGTGGTTGCGTTTTGCAAACTAAGCGCAGAAGATGGAGAGGCTCCAGGAAGTGTGTCAATGGCCTTCGCTCGCAGATGGCTGCGGCTGCGGCCCAACACCGTGAGCTTCAATACGGTGCTCAGTGCATGTGCTAGGACCGCACAAGCGAACGCTGCAGCGTTCCCCACAGCTGCAGCCACAAGTTGAATCTATTCTCTCGTTGGACAGGAGCCAGCAGTGGCAGAGTGCCTTGAACTTGTGACCCGGCTGCATGGCGGTTCGTTGTTTACACTTCTGTGACGGCACATTTGAGGTTTTCGGCGCTCATGGAAGAGAGCCACGGCGACTGCACAGGTGCAGCTTTCAGTTGAAGTTCCACACATAAATTTCATTTGCGGTCTGCTAGAGAGGGAGGGTGACAATTCTCCAAAGTTGATTCCAGGCTGCCATTGTAATGCATCGCATTTTTACGGCAGCACCTATTTGGTTTGGTGGAACATACTGCTGTTGGCTAAGCTGCTTCGGCGGAATCTGGAAGATATTGTCAGATTTGTGTATGGGTCAAAATGAAGCTACCAGGTGACCGCAGGTTTCAGTCCTGGTTTTTATTTCCCAGGGCAGCCCATGTTGGGGTAACCCTATTTGTGACCCACAGCCACTTGTCCAATGACGCATGCTGCCCAGGCGCTCCGGACTTGGTCAGCTTCAACACGGCCATGTCTGCGTGCGACATTCGGATGGATTGGATGCAAGCTGTGGTTGGGCAACGGCCGTGTTCCCTTAGGCTTTCGTGGATTTGTCCTTTGCCGTGTCTGGAGGGTTTTTGGTTTGCCAATTTCGACGTTTCTGTTCTTGCTTCCATCAATGGGACTCTTCAATCTAGGGCGCTTGACCGATTCAAATTAGTTACCGGGTCTTGATTGATTCATCATCTCAGGAGCGCGTAAGCCGGTGGCAGACGTGTGCGCTATTGGCTGCAGCCGCAGAAGACAGAGGCTGGGCTGTTGATCATTTTGAGAAACATGATAATTGTATTTGATATTGGCGATAGGGCGCTGAATGTAGACTTGTTTGCCTTGTCAGGTTTGCAGCTGGACTTGGTTGCTTGGCTGGATTTTGGTGCCTAAATATAGATATGTGCCATGGTGAAATTCGACCATGGCTCATATGAATTGTGAATACAAATATATTATATGTATTATATACATAGATATAGATGCACATTTGCATGAAGATTGATGCCTGCTCGTTGAGAGGGAGGTGGTCCAATATGTGCAGAATTGTTGGCCAAGGTCTCCTTCAACACTCTTCTCAGCAGTAGCGCACGCAGCAGCGAGTGGCCACGAGTCGCTTCCTTGTGGATCAGCATTTCGTGTCTATCTTATGAAGAGAGCGTGTCTTTTTTTGGGAATCACCAAGATGGTGGTTTTCCTTTGGCTTCCCCACCAAACAAGGGAACCCTTGAAAGAGACACACCCATACAGGCATCCAGATTCAATCCTTGTGGTCTGATGGCTTGCAAAGCACTTGACGTCATTTGCATTTCGGCTTTGACATGTGCAAAGCTGATCCATGGCAAGGCGACACCAGCATCCAGCCGATCAGAGAAAGGGTGAATTTGTTGCATTGTCAGCAATTCAACTAGTTGAGACCACCTCTGTGTGCTCGAGCACCCAGCAAAAGAAGATCGCCCATTTCAAGGAGCCAACCCCACTTGCAAGAATACAATAACACACCAATACGCTAAACAGAGACACACACACAGAAGCACACCAAGCACACAACACATATCAAAGACACTACATATTAACACACTCCCATACCAACATATGACGCCACGCGAAAGCAAGACACATTGCAAGCTGCCCGTGGTCAGCTGCTATTGGGGTCAGCTGTCATCGGGCCCGCGCAGCGGCGAGCTGCGGCAGCCATGGCCACCTGACACCTCTGGATGGGTTTCCCTTCACAAATGGCCGTGGGTCAACACCAATGGTACCATTTTGGTTGGTAGGTGCACCACCCATTTCAGTCTATTTTAGTGGGTTTGGGATGTTCACTGAAAATAGGGGGTTTTGACCCATAGCCAAATGCAAGGGCTTGGTTGGATGCTGCATTGGATGCTGCAGATCTGAGGCGATCCTGTCTTTCCAGGTGCTGGCAGCGCTGGCCTTTTGGATTGCCATGAGCGCAGGTGCCTGAGTTGGAGCCGGCCCACAGCTTGTGCTTGTGCATGCGCGTGTTTAGGGGCTTGCAGAAGGGAGAGACAACGCAATCCTACTAGCAGACTTTTTCTTTCTTGAATGATTGACAACTTGCACCAAGGCCAGCATGATCATATTCAATGCTGCCTTGTTGCTTCCTGGTGGCATTCGTATTTGGTTCTGCCCGATGCAGGACTCGAACAGCACGGCAAGTGCCAGACATGCTACGAGAATGATTGAGCAACAGACAAGGCTCCAGTCAAAGCCATTTGGTGTCTGCCTTTTTGTGCTGTGTTATGGTGCAAGCCACGGAATGGACTCATGGTGATATCAAGATGTGTTGCTTTGCAGGACTTGCATGTTTGGCCTCGGTATGATTGGGATCTGACAAATTGACACGGACATTTATGACATCAGAGACAGAGCGATTTGGACTGAACCTCATTTGATGCCGCCACCACCACCAACAGCAGCAGCAGCAACAACAATGACCACCACAACCACAGCCACAACCACAGCCACAGCCACAGCCACAGCCACAACCACAACCACAACAGCAGCAGCAGCTGCAGCAGCAGCAACAACCACAACCATAACACAAAACCACAACAACAACCACAACTACAACCACAACTACAACCACAACGACAGCGACAACGACAACCACAACCACACCGACAACGACACCCGCAACCACAAGCACAACCCAACCACACCACCACCGCCGCCTCCGCCACCACCACCACCACCACCACCACCAACAACAACAGCAACAGCAACAGCAAAAGCAACAGCAACAGCAACAGCAACAGCAACAGCAACAGCAACAGCAGCAACAGCAGCAACAACAACAACAGCAACAACAACAACAACAACAACAACAACAGCAGCAGCAGCAGAACCAACAACAACCACAGCAACAACAACAACGTAGGCTTCCCCTTTCGCGGCCCTTTGAATTCAAGCCTCCTTTGCCGAAAGTGCTAGCTTTTGCCAGGTCTTGACTTCAGGCTAGATACACTCCCATCAAGAACAAACAAAAATGATGCAGCTACTTTTTGTGGACTCCTTCGCATTGAGTTAGCTGTACTTCCACAAAGCAACCCCCCCCCCCACCCCCCCCCCCCACCCCCCCATGACTGCGTCTGCGTTTTTTCCCGAATGTTGTTACCCTTCCCCCCACCCCACCGCCCACCCCCCCATGAGCTGCGTGTGCATCTTTTACCGAACGGTATCCCCTCTCCCCCCACCCCACCCCCGACCCCCCAATGGCTGCACACATTGTTACCCCTCCCCCCACAACGCTCCCAACCCCAAACGAAATTGCTGTCGGAAACGTTATAGCTTGACGAAAAGACAAAATTCAGAGGGCCGCGAAGGGAGAAGCCGACCCACAGCAGCAGCAGCAGCAGCAGCAGCAGCAGCAGCAGCAGCAGCAACAACAACGTCATTCACGCGGCGCCAAGGCAAGGCTTCCGTCATCCTGTATGGCTGACCTTCTGGCATCAAATAGCAGCCCGGCCTACTTTTCTTTCATGGCATGATATGTTTGCTTTGGCATGTGCCACTGTTCGCTTGCTTTTTGAGCGCACAGAACTCAGAAGAAACGCAAAGGGTTAAATACTTGACTGTGCATTGACAAGTGAGGCCAGCACCATACTAGTCTCCCTGCTGGGACTGATAAAGCCATCTTTGGTGTCCACCGGAGATGAGAAGGCTGGGATGGGCAGCTCATGTGAGACAAACGATTGCCGTACTTCCTGTGCTTGGAAGTTCAGGCAAGTTATGCTTCCCCAGGAAGGCAGGCCCTCTTTGACCTTCTTGGGCGCGCTCCGGATCGGGTTTCCAGTTGCGGCAGCCCAGTGTGTCGGCCTCATCGCCGGCAATACGGCTTCTTGGCCGGTTTGATAGCTTCGCCCTTCGCACAAACATAACATGCATGGTCATGAGCAGTCATTCGGCGGCCATTTGGCACTTTTTTTTTCTTTTGCAAGGCTGTAATGTACATCTCTGTCAGCTTTTGCCAGATGATAAAGGCTTGGACTCCAGCGCACCTTTCCTGCAATGAGCATGGATAAGCCTCCAGTAGTCTATCAGAGAGTTCAGGTTTTTCATGTATCCATCTCAGGATGGTCTACGTCGTGGGCTGCCTCGTTTGGCACTGAGCCGCGAATCAATGGGCCGGGACACGGCACACTAGTGATTGAATTGCGTGGATGTTAGGTTGGAACACAGAAGTTTTCTGGGGCGGTGGCCAAGACCTTGGCGACCATCACTGCAGGCCTGCCCGAAAAAGTCATGTGGTTGAGCCAAAAGAAACCAAATGCACGGAACGGTCGAGGCCTTATGATCACCAGCGTGGGAGAGCTGAAATTTGAGTGGCCGCTTGTCATTCATTCAAGTGTCCATGTGAAACAAGTCATATCAGAATAGTTATCGTTTCTTGCTAGAAGAAAGCACTCCTGGACGTAGATCTCAGACCACTTGCTGCGCAGTACAATTTGGATGAAGAGTTGTCTGAATTTCTTGTCTCCAAGGTACGGATTTGCCATGCAGTGCACTGCGTTGCTGTCTGAGGGTCTTCGAATCAATTTGCTTGGGTCTGAGCATAGTTGTATTTTGAGTTTCAATGCTGTCATCTCCTGTGATGGGGCATGTCACGTCCAGTCTGAAGGGTGTCAGAGCTGCTCAGTGCATTCAGTTCCAGGCTGGAGATGCTGCTGAAATCGCGCCTGGGCATGCTGAAGCTGTGAGAAACAATATCTGCAGCTTTGATTGAGCCTGTTCAAGGAATGAGGGATGTTGGGCTTGATCTCATTCAGGGCTTGCTTGAGTCTCCAGTGTTTTGCTTGCCAAGGGGCGGGGTCAAATTGAACCCGCTTAGCTCTGTCATGGTATTCGCGCCGGTTGCGTCTAGCATCCTCTTGCGCCTGGGCTGCTGATCTTGCCTTTCTACGAAGCAGTGGCGGGGCGATTTCAGAAGCTAAGATTCCAGATTTATTCGCATTCACCAATCCGAGGATAATCGGTCTTCTGACTGATGCGGATGCAATAACATTGGAAGCTACTTGGCTCACCTCGCACTTAGCTTTCTTCAACATGTGGCGTGCAACCGATTTCATGCTGCCACCTGCGCCTTGCCATTCCACCTTCATGCCTGACTGGCCCCCGTTGCGTGTCAGCATCTGGAGGTCATTCATGGCATTGGCGAGGTGGCCTTGGGCGTCAATGCGCTCATCGCAGCTGGCCTGAGTTTGGCGATAAAAATGTGCCAGTCTTCGCATGAGCAGAGTTTCTCAGAGATCAATTTGGCCAAGCTTGGTTCAGCTTGGCCATTGCCCAAGGCCTTCCTCTTGAACATTGCCATCTACATAGCTATTCAGGTCGCTTCTGGATTGATTTATGCGCTCGCAGGGATCGTCAAGGAGCCCGGTGCTGGATGATGCCAGGGAGATTCAAGAGGGCCTGGCCAGCGCTCAATTCATGGCTTGGCTGAACCTTTTTCTCCCCTCTCTCTCTCTCTCTCTCTCTCTCTCGCTCTCAGCCCCTCTTTCCCCCTCTCCCTCTCCCTCCCTCTCTGTCCTCTGTCCTCTGTCTCTCTGTCTCCCTGTCTCCCTGTCTCCCTGTCTCTCTGTCTCTCCGCGTCTCTGCGTCTTTGTGACTTTGTGTCTTTGTGTCTCTGTATCCCTGTCTCCCTGTCTCTCTGTCTCTCCGCGTCTCTGCGTCTTTGTGACTTTGTGTCTTTGTGTCTCTGTATCCCTGTCTCCCTGTCTCTCTGTCTCTCCGCGTCTCTGTGTCTCTGTGTCTCTGTGTCTCTGTGTCTCTGTGTCTCTGTGTCTCTGTGTCTCCCTGTCTCTCTGTCTCTGTGTCTCTTTGTGTCTTTGTGTCTCTGTATCCCTGTCTCCCTGTCTCTCTGTCTCTCCGCGTCTCTGTGTCTCTGTGTCTCTGTGTCTCTGTGTCTCTGTGTCTCTGTGTCTCTGTGTCTCTGTGTCTCTGTGTCTCTGTGTCTCTGTGTCTCTGTGTCTCTGTGTCTCTGTGTCTCTGTGTCTCTGTGTCTCTGTGTCTCTGTGTCTCTGTGTCTCTGTGTCTCTGTGTCTCTGTGTCTCTGTGTCTCTGTGTCTCTGTGTCTCTGTGTCTCCGTCTCTCCGTCTCTCTGTCTCTCTGTCTCTCTGTCTCTCTGCTTTCTTTCACTCTCTCTGTCTCGCTCTCTCTCTCTCTCTCTCTCTGTCTCTCTCTTTCTCTCTCTGTCTCGCTCTCTCTCCTTTTGTTCCCTTTTTTTCTCGCTCTCTCTCTCTCTCTTACTCTGTCTCTCGGCTGTTTCTCTCTGTCTTTCTCTGTTTTCTTCTCTCTCTCTCTCTCTCTCTCTCTCTCTCTGAAGGATGCCATGCACAGTTGCATTGTTGAAACTCGCTGAGCAGGACATCTCCATCATTATGGGCTCAGCTGCTTGCTTGCACACAATTCGCTGAATCTGTGCTGGTCGGATGAAAGTCTTCCGTGGGAAGCAAAGCACGTCTTGCCATCATCCTTTCAGTATGAGGATTGCCCAAGCTGTGACCCACGTGATTACGGTATTCCTCGGACTTCACAGGGCTGTTGTCACGCTTAGGGATGGCAGAAGTGCAGTGGGTTGATATCAACTCAAGACAGCCCACTTCCTCCATCCCTTATGCGACCTCGGGGTTCCAGAGTCTGGTAGCATGTAGTGCTTGTGACATGGGCTTCGTCCCAAACTCAGGTCAATTAGGATTAGTCAGGGAGGCAGTTTTCATTTACTGTGCGTGTGTTTCCCATCATTCTTATGTTGGGCGCAAGAAGCCGCAAGGGTGAGCGCAAGGTTTCAGGAAGTTTGACCTTCCTGTGAGCAAGTATGTTCTTTCTCATGCAAGTTCCAGGTCAAGACATGCATGTATATGCATGTTTAAGCAGAAGTTGCTTGGCAGCAGGCTGGCGCAAGTGCTTTTGCAGCAATCTGCTGCCCTTCTGGGACTTGTCCTGTTGTGAACTTGTGATCGAATCTCCTTCATTTGTCATTGTTGTATTTTTGCAGGAGTATTGCAGGGTAGGCAGGTTGTCCTTACAAGGCCTAGACATGGTTAGCCCACCAGTTGCCCACGTGGGCTGTGCTGGAGCTACCAAAGTGTCCTTCGCGCACTGCATTTGTACTGAACAGTTGCGACTCTCGAGCCGGAACTGCCAAAAGGTGCTTCGCGTGCTACACTTAGTACTGCGAAGTTGCGGCTTTCGAGCCAGAGCTGCCAAAGTGTAATGCCGAAAGGAAGATGCAGCGGAGCCCCACAAGAAAATGCAAGTGTTGAACAGGGGCGTGCACGAAAGCGCAAGGGCGAGTGCACCGGGCCGAAAGATACACAAGCGGCTACTTAGGAATTAGATAACCTCCAGCCTTTGGTCAGCTCATTGCGCACTTTGCTGGGAATCTTGGTGCCGCCGCAACTGGACTGAGGTTGTTCTAATGGGCAGCCCGGTCTCTAGCCTGCAAGTGCGGCTCTGGCCGCAGATGGGGTCAAGGGAGGATGGAGCCAGCGCCGGGCGGGACAATTGATCCAGTCGATAAGCCAATGCATCCTCACGGAGAGGATGAATGTAGTGACATGGTGTTAGAAAGGTGGTTTGATTTAAGAAGGATGGACCTGATGGGGGCTCTCAGGACTGAGCGTGACCTAGTCTCAGCCACTGTCAGGCTTGGCTATGCCGTTGCGCTCACGGGGATTCAGGCTTATGGAATCTCAACAGCATGTCATGCACGAGAAGCTTCAAGACCGCAGTTCGCAACCTTGAAAACCCGCAGTTTGACGCCTCCAAGGAGTGGTCAGCAAGGCTCCAGCTGCACAGCTGCAGTGCTGTGTTGCAGTCTGGATTTGATGGTGCACAGCGGTCTGTGCATCGAACTGAGCTGAGGCAAAGTTCGAGAGTGGGGTGCTTTGCGGCCTTCTCAGGCACATTCAGGCAGTGCCGGGAATTTAGCAATGCAACCCCTGTATGCTTGCTTTTGTCAGAATTTTCCTGTACGGTCCTTCTTGTGTTGTGCTCTCTTTGACAGACAAGACATGTGGGCAGGGAGCGGACGTTCCAACGCTGCCAACGGTGGCTCCGCAAAGTGTCGGGGCAACTTGGCAGCATCAGTTATTTGCACAGCAATCATGTTTTCATTGCGGAATGACTCGTGTTGAGTAGCATAAACAGCAAACACGCATCCTTTCAATCAATGCGCCTCCATCAGAGGCCAATGGAAAACAGAGAGAGAACGAGATGGTCGACCTTCTGAAGGCTTGCTGTTTTTTTTTCGTGGATGGCACACAGACCAAGCTCCGGCAGGTGGAAGAGCAGGACTTGGAGAACAACCAAGATTTGGCAGGCAGAGAGCCTTTTGCATCCAAGAAAGCGGCAGAGACTTGCGCTCGTGGACTGGGCTTAGTTTCAGGGAGATTGACAGAATTGTCCTGGATATGAGTTGTATGGGAATACCTTGGGCTGGCACTGCCTCGCCTCCGCAGATTTCTCTGAGACCTCTGAGACCCAGACCTTCTTCCGAGACCGCAACGGAAGGCAACCGTTGCTTGTGTTCGAGGGCATGGGAGTGACAAGCAAATCTAAGCGAAGCTGCCCGAAGGGTTGCCATTCCATCCGGGCTGCTCTTCATACTCTCATTTGTTTGACCAGGCACGACCTGGACCACAAAGACAGCGCTTGACAGCTTTGACTCCTGGCAGGATTGGTCTCACCTAGTCCCCAGGTTGCTGACCAGCCCGCCCACCTGTGGCAGGGTCTCTTGAGTTGGAATACGCTTAGTAGCAATTTGAGAGTGTTTGCAGGCAAACAACTCTTTGACAGAGACCAGGGCCCTTGTGCGCACACCAACTCGGGCTTGTGTGGCGCTGGCTCAGAATGGCCAAGCGCCCCGAATTGTGGGATGGTTGAACTCCTACAATGCATGATTCGTGCCGAGTAAGGCACGATGTAGTCATTGGCGTGCTGCAAGGAGCGTGAAGCCAAAATCTGAACTTTCCAGGCTTGACACCATTGTCAGATCCGATCCAGTTCATTGGAATCTGCATCGCTTTGGACGTGTTACCCCCAGCTGTTGTTGTGATCATCCCCAGCTTGAGGCCCTGCTATTGGTCACCGAGCTGTTGTCTGGCTGGCCCCTCAGGCAGACTTGGTGCCAGGATCGTAGTATTACGAAAGCCTATTCAGCCGATTTTCAAATTCTCACACTTCTTCATGTTGACTGATGGCCACTGCAGAGAAACATTGAACTTGCCACAGGCTGTTCCAAGCAAGGCTAACCCAGCCTGCTTCAGATTCTGACATTACTCACCCAAACAACGAGCAATGAGTTGTTTCTGATCCGTTGGTCAGATGGTGGGTGTCCACAATCCAGGTTGACAGGAAGCATGTGGCAGTTGGCTTACCCCAATTTTGCAAACAACAAGCTCATCAGGGGAAACGAAAACACTTTTTTTGCTGTCCGAGAGAGCGGTGGGGAGGTGGGCCATGATCGAAATGGCTGTGGGTCAAGCCAATGGTACCATTTTGGGGTAGGTGCACCACCCATTTTAGTGGGGATTGGGATGTTCACTGGGGGGTACGATTTGGATTTTGACCCATGGCCAAATGAGCGCAGAGGCGGCACGGCGGACTCTGCCTCGCTGGGTGCCGCCTTTGCGGCATGCGAGCAGGGGGCGTCGGCCGCCGAGACGGGCTTGCCTTACTTCCAGTTGGGTTTCGGCTGGTCGGACTTAAACATCACAGCCATGGGGTTTGGGTCAAAATGAAAAAAGGTCCATGTACCAGGGTTCCGTGATGAGCACCCATTTTTGGACCACAGCCATGTACTTAACTGAAAACCCGAAGCTGCGACTGTAAGTGGCAATTGACGCTTCGCACTCCATATGATGTGTTTATGGTCTTGGATGCCCCATAAGTTCGGCTTTTCACTTTGCATCGCTTTCGATTTACTCAGAGAGCTCAAGGGTTCGCACATCCTCGTTTTCCAAGGCAATGGCAGGCCGAGAGTGCTTGAATGGCCATGTTGTCAGAAGAACTGTGTCTTTGACAGCGTTGGAACGCAAAACATCCCTTTGACCTCGGTGGCTTGGCCTGTAGCGCGCAGCAGGTCCACCAGAGGATTTGGCATGAGTATGGATGTGATCCTCTTTTTTTGAGGGTACCCCCCCTTTGTTGTGGTTTTAAGGGAGACCAAAAGGACACCCTGGAGTCCCCTAAAAGAAGACACCCCCAAGTAGATCCCATCTCGGTTGCAGGCGGCCCTTTCACTGCTGCAGCATGCGCGGGCGCAGCGTCTGAGCGGCTATGGGGCGATGGGCAGCCTGCGGGTGGCGACCCAAGTGGCTGTGGGTCATGCCCCGCAGTTTGAATCCCCTGGGTGAGTGTTCAAATCCCGGCAAATTAATAAACGTAGAGCTCAGGGCAGTTGGGCAACACCTGAACGTGCCTTTGCGCAACACAGCTGAGCACATGATGGGATTTGATTGGGCTGCGCATGGATGCGATGTGAATCTTTTTTGGGGAAGAGAATGACAGGTGGCAGGCCGCTGGCAGGAAGCCTTGCAGCCCCTCTGGCTTTGGTCATGCAAGCTTTGCAAGAGAGAGCGTTGGCTTGAGGCGCGCGAATTGAAGGGCTTCGCCTCACGCCAGCAGAGAGAGATAAAGAAAGAGAGAAGAGACAGCTGACCAAGCAAGGTGGCGCGTGCCCCCATCTCAGAGGGTCTGCAGGAGATAGCTCAGCGTAAACGTGCCGATGCACAAAAACAACGAACGTGCCATGCAAGAAGCACTGTTTCCTGCTGCCTTGTCGCCGCGGATGGTGCGGAAGAGTTCCGATTACGCGGTAAGTTGGCTGCATTTTTTCGGCGGGCAGCGCAGAACTCTGCTTTTATCTCCAGCTTGTTTGTGCGCTTCAGTTCGCAGTGTTCGAAGCTGTGGCCAGCATTTTATGCTTAGTGACACATGAGTCGCATTGCGTGTTCCGCTTCCTTACTACAGACACCCTACAGCCACTCTCTCAAAGCATGCTTAGGCAGGCACGTCCTCACAATATGCATGCGAATCCAATTCATAGCAGAACCAATCAGCACCCCAGAAAATGAATGTCCTTGGTTTGTACAACACTGCTACAGATTCATTCAAGGCTTCCATGGTTAGTTACACTTATGACCATAATCTTGGCACGAAAGTGTCAAACTGGAGGGGTGTGTGAGGGTTCGGCTGCTGGGAGCGCAAAAAATGGTGTCACTCTGCCATGCTTCGTTCGGCCGCAGTTGGCACGGACCGAAAATGCAGAAGTCGGATGAAACTCCAGGTAACAAGGAAATATAAGGAATCCGTCCCTTGTGCGCCAGGTAAGTCGCGCGTCGTAGGGCAAATAGGGGGACGCCAGTGAAAGTCGGTGATCTGCTAGGACTGCTAGAAGAAAGAAAGCAATGACTAGCAATTTCCACGCCTAGCTATTTACCAGTTCAAGACACCTCGCAGTCGAGCCCAAGTCGCCTTTCCTGGCACATTCCCCAGAGTGTCGGCGGTTCCATGGCTTCTCAAGCATGGCAGACTTGATGCAACTGCCAGAATTCTGCAAGAGCTGGAGTCCAGCGGTGACGCCGATGTGGTCGCCTACAGTGCTGCCGGACTCGCAGTCACTTCGATTGCGAGTCGGCAATGACATGAACAATGTACGATGGAAGGGTCAGTTGGACAGTTTTGGAGCTGACATCTTGGGGTACTGCAAGACGCGGTCGAGCATCCTAAGCTAGGTGTGCCCAGCCCAGGCCTTGAGTGTACTGGAGAAGGCCGGTCGTTGGGAGCCTAGAGGTCTCAAGACTATGTCGATCGATTAGAATGTAGCATCGAGCCGCCCGATGCAGTGAACTTGGCGATGGGATCAGTCAATCCGGGTCCAGATCTGATGATCCTGACGTCGGGTGAAGCATTGGCGAACAAGGTCTTGGCATATCTTGCCTGACAGGCTGGCAGCTGGCTTTGAACTGTGTGCTGCCTGAGATGCACCTCAGATCTGTAATGCCCGATGCGTGCCCCACTTAGCTTAGTGAATGGGAGTGCAAACAAAGAATAGATGCGGGTGAAGCAATACAGGCCCAGAGAGTAGTGCAGTACTGAGTCAAGCTCGAGCTTGGAAGATCAAGCTTCCATTCGGTTAAGTTGCGGATTCTGTTCGAGCTCATTCAATTTCACATTGTGCACTGTTTGGCATGATCACATCCTGCGGTGAGTTTTTGGCAGCTTTGCCCAGGTACACCTTCTCGACACTTCTCCGCTCTTGTGCGGTGTGGGCATCCAGCCAGGCCAGGGACAGTCATGCCATGGTTCACGTTTGCTGTGCTTCGGAGGTTGGCGAGGCTGCTGTGAGAGCAGGTGAGGAGCTACTGCGTCAAGCGCAGCAGAGTGGCCAGGCAGGATGGGAATGACGGACCGAGCGAGACTGTCTCCAGAGTTCCGTAGTTCCGGTCCAGGCCAATGAGGTGGTTGTGGCAGCAATGCTGCGACTTCTCGAGCCCCGCTGCCAGAGTTTGCGGCTGGACTTGACCAAGTTTGCAAGTCTGGCCCAATGCCGTGGTCCGTTGGCTTTGCCAGGCAGGCAGAGCTCTGGACGAAAGCGCTGGAGCTGCTCAAGGAACCGAGTTTTCGGGGGAGCGCCGCAGGTTCTTCCACGGATTGATGCGTCCCAAGCGCACATTTACGGATTGTCGCCTTGCTCCTTCCCTCATTTCTATGAGAACTTGATTCCTTGCTTTTCCTTGCCACTGCTTGTTCTGGCATGCCAAGCACGAGCACCTGCAGCGTGAAGCCGGCATGCTATGGCAATGCTTGCTGGAGTGCCAGGAGCATCGTCGGAAGCCACAGCCTGATTTGAAGCCACCACATGGTTCCCCAACTTCGTTGGAATGCACTGAATGTTATCTTGTCAACGAAGGCGAGACGTGCACTCTTGCCGCCAGCCAGTGCCTTTTCATCAGGCCGAACCTGATACACTACGCCACTGCTGCGAGCGCTTGTGCAAAGGCCACAGACTCAAGCTTGCCTAGCCTCCTCGAATCCATTGACCACAACGTGTCTTGCGATGTGCCAGGCACGTCGCTGGGAAGCTTGTTTGGCATTGCTGCAGCAACTGGATGAGGCAGGGGCGCCAGCGCTGGATTATGCAGGCAGATTCAGCCATGGCAAAAGCCGTTCGAGACTTGCTTTTGTTTCAAGGCTTCTACAACGCCAGACGTAGTGGTGCGGAGTGCCACCATAAGCGCTTGTGCCTGCCTCATGGATACCTGGTGGCATGCTTGTGAATTTGATTTTTGTCATTGTTTGCCTTGGAAGAGCGCGCGCCTTCTTTACAGGTAAGCAGGAAGTTCGTTTCCCCAAGCCGCGTCTCTGCGCGCCGCCCACTGAAGGCGAGCGCAGCTTCCAGTGGCAAGAGGCTTTGTTGCTCTTGGCTGCTCAGCGGCATTGGTCGGGGGGGAGGGGGTGGCAGCAGACTCCTTGCTAACTGTGCTTCAATACCAAGGTTGGCATGCAGGAGGACTTGGTGACTCCTGATTCTGTTGCGCCAGTTGCCCAGCTGGTATTTGTTGGCATGATGTGAAGGTCGACGCATTTGCCTTCAATAGCAATGGACGTTTTTTTTGGTGCACGAATATGCAAATAGGTACTTCTATCTTCTTTAACAGCGGAATGATGCACAGGGCGCAATTCTGTAGTTTCAACAGAGACCAGATGTATTTCATTTCATTGCACTCCTACAGATGAGGGAGACCTTTGGTTTGTAGACATGGACTGCAGTGCTTCTGCCAGATCGCGTTTCGCCAAGAAACACAGGGTCCTTGAGCTTGTCAGGCTGTTAAATCGCTTTGGACAGTCCGAATCTGGATGAGCTTTGTTCGCTGGCAGGGTCTAACGCCCAATCTTGAGCCAACCGCCATTGGCTAGCCATGCTCGCAACTTTGCTCATCGCTGATCGTTTTCAAAGGTATAGCGCCACAATGTTAGCCTGCAACAAGGCACTGGCGCTTGCTTGCTTTGACTGGTGAGAGCTTGGTCACGAGAGACGTATGGTTTGGGCGGGGCTTGTTCGCGAGTCCAAAGCGGTTGCCCGCTTTGTTTGGAAGGCTGGCCGCTGGGCTTGCACCTTATCGCTTGGATCATTTACCCGGCACCGCTGCGTTGAGCTTTCGTCTCACTTTAGAAACCGGCCTGCTCCGACTCAGGACCTGTCGCTGCAGCTGATGGATGCTGCCATCAGGTGGGACACATCCATTTGACCGTGGGCATGGCCTGATCTGGTTTGAAAGGCAAGGCTGGCAGGCAGACGAGGAGATCTCAGCCCAGCTCTAAGCGATCGGAGTGATGTGAAGTGGAGCGCAACCGGAGGGTCTTTGTCTCTAGCGCAAGCCCTTGCGCACGGCGAAACGCCCCGCGCGTCCGAGCTTCCCTCAGGTGCTCAGCGCCGGCCTGGGGGCCTGGACGGAAGCACAGCAGTGGCAGCGGGCCCTGCTGGTGCTGCACCAGGATCGGAGCCGGAGAGTGTGACCTTGTGAACTCCAAATCGGTTTGCTTCGGGTTTCCTTTTCACCTTGTCCAATGGCTTCTTCCGCTTCTTCTTTTGGGCATAGCCTGACGAGCTTGAGTAGGGGACAAAACCACCTTGTTGTCTGCCCCATACAGCAGGTCTTGGACAATGGCAGTTTTTTATGTCTTCGCCTGGCCAGATTGAACTCCTAGCGGCGCGAGCAGAGGCCTTTGATTCACTTGTCATTGCGTGCTGGAGAGCATGCAGCGTCGCATCCAAGATTCCGAGATCAGGCAAAGTGCTGGCTGCAAGAAGCTCACACAACTGTACGGCTCCTATGGTGCCAGCCACCCCAACTCGACCATTGGCTCTTTTTCCGCTTGAAGGTGCTAACCAGGATCATTTTTCCGTGGCACTCGGGGTGTGCCAGAGAAAGCTGACTTTGCCGCCTTTTGGCAACCTCGTTGCCCGGCTTTGGTTTGGTGCGCGAGGGCCGAACTGAGGCCATGTTTGCGGCGCTGCAGGCCGGCGCCTGGGCCCAGTGCCTGGCAATGCTGCAAGGCGCGGCCGGGGCGGCAGGGATGAGGGGATGAGGCTGAGCCAGTGGCTTGTCCCCCCTGACCCCAGCCCCCCGCGGGTGGGCGCCTCCCATCCCTCCCATCCCTCCTGTCCCTCCTGTCCCTCTTTTATGCGGGCGGGCTGATGAATAGCCTGGAAGCAACTGCATAGGACAGAGTGCCTCGCCCCATTGCCAAGTCCATGAAATGGCCCGCTCTAGCCCAGCGCAAGTCGCAGAGTTTGTTCCGGCAGTTGTAGGTGAGACGGAGCTGTCACAGCTGGGCTGCGCAGTGCGTGCCTGCGGAATGGGCAGGCCCTGTCATGGATCCCCCAGCTGGGGCTTCGTGTGACACAGCCAGGAACTGGCAAGGTGCCTTGCAGCTGATGAGGCAATCCGTTTCTCCGAGCCACTGAGCCCACAGTCGGCGGGTGCTTTTGGATGTGCGCCAGGAGCGACGGCTGCGAGGAGCTGTGGAATGTGGCCATCTGGGCCTGCCAGGCAAGCGCGCTCAGCGTCAACTGCAAACCATAGCCGAGGTTCACGTTTTGGATCAGGCGATAAAACAAGTCGTCCATTGTGAGGTTTGCTTGCGTTTGTTTGTGTGTGCTGGGGCGCGGCATTGATCCAGCAATTCTCATGTGCTCAGTGTCAATTGATCTATGAATGTGGGGCAGGGCATTCCGAAATGGCAAGGCATCAGATGCTCCACAGCCGCTCTCACCTGAGCTCTGCGTTGTGTCTCTTCCAATGTAATACCCAACCTTTCCAGATGGGAGAGGTTGGCCTGTTCACATCTCGCAAAATGCTGTGCTGATGAGCTGGCCGTTGTGGCTACCAAGCATCATACTCGATGTCCAGCCTTTTGCATTTCTGAGACAAGATGTGACTGCACGAACTGGCCCTGCATCCGGCTCAAGAACCGAGTGCGACTTCACGGTTCGCAGTTTCAAGGCTGGGCATGGTGGAGGTGTTGCCATGAAAGTCCCCTGAGTGTCGTGGAAGCCTTCCAGGTGCTTGGTGTTCTGACCCTTTCCGCAAAAAGTGTCCGCCACCTCCCAACATAGGGTCTACGGTTGTTAGATTTTAGGTGACATCCAACCAGGGGTAAAAGGTTTATTTTGGCAAAGTTGCTTCTCGCGCTTTCGCCCGCCGTTATTTTCAAGAGCCGCGCTGACGCTCGATACTTTTGTTGAGAGGAAGAGCACCACCTTGAACAAGCGGAAAGTTGTGTTTAGCAAGGGTGACCCGCGCATTCTCGTGCCGCTTCGGGCCCTTGAGGCATAATGTCCGTGCACATGTGGAAGGCTCGGCGGGGTTTGGACAACAAAGCTCGGCAGAAACGTTCACCCGCGTTGGCGGGCGCATCAGGAGATCATGAGGTTGAAGAAGCAGGTACAAGAGCTACAAAAAGAGCTCGCGGCCACGAAGGCTTGGCTCGAGACCTGCATGCCGGGCAGGTCAGATGATGCGTTCGCTGTTCCTTTCGCCGTGAGGCAGAGCTGCAGGCTGGCCCGCAGATGGTCTGAGCCTCAGTGGAGCTGGTGTTTTTCCCCACATTCTTGCGTGGGGTTGTTATTTTTACCTCTGCGCACTCACTCACTCACTCACTCACTCACTCACTCACTCACTCACTCACTCACTCACTCACTCACTCACTCACTCACTCACTCACTCACTCACTCACTCACTCACTCACTCACTCACTCACTCACTCACTCACTCACTCACTCACTCACTCACTCACTCACTCACTCACTCACTCACTCACTCACTCACTCACTCACTCACTCACTCACTCACTCACTCACTCACTCACTCACTCACTCACTCACTCACTCACTCACTCACTCTCACTCACTCACTCACTCACTCACTCACTCACTCACTCACTCACTCACTCACTCACTCACTCACTCACTCACTCACTCACTCACTCACTCACTCACTCACTCACTCACTCACTCACTCACTCACTCACTCACTCACTCACTCACTCACTCACTCACTCACTCACTCACTCACTCACTCACTCACTCACTCACTCACTCACTCACTCACTCACTCACTCACTCACTCACTCACTCACTCACTCACTCACTCACTCACTCACTCACTCACTCCACTCCACTCACTCCATCATCCACTCACTCCACTCACTCACTCCATCACTCCACTCACTCACTCCACTCACTCACTCACTCACTCACTCACTCACTCACTCACTCACTCACTCACTCACTCACTCACTCACTCACTCACTCACTCACTCACTCACTCACTCCCTCCCTCCCTCCCTCCATCACTCACTCACTCACTCACTCACTCACTCACTCACTCACTCACTCACTCACTCACTCACTCACTCACTCACTCACTCACTCACTCACTCACTCACTCACCCACCCACTGACTCACTCACTCACTCACTCACTCACTCACTCACTCACTCACTCACTCACTCACTCACTCACTCACTCACTCACTCACTCACTCACTCACTCACTCACTCACTCAC
>CAUJNA010000562.1:2500-36909 GCA_963377175.1 Effrenium voratum | reverse complement strand
TCACTCACTCACACTCTCACACTCTCACACTTTCACACTCTCACACTCTCACACACACACTCTCACACTCTCACACTCTCACACTCTCACACTCTCACACTCTCACACTCTCACACTCTCACACTCTCACACTCTCACACTCTCACACTCTCACACTCTCACACTCTCACACTCTCACACACTCACACTCTCACACTCTCACACTCTCACACTCTCACACTCTCACACTCTCACACTCTCACACTCTCACACTCTCACACTCTCACACTCTCACACTCTCACACTCTCACACTCTCACACTCTCACACTCACACTCTCACACTCTCACACTCACACACACACTCTCACACTCCACTCCACTCCACCCGACTCCACTCCACTCCACCCACTCCACCCACTCCACCCCACCCCGCGCCACCCCACCCCACCCTCCACGCCACCCCACCCCACCCTCCACTCCACACTCCACACTCCACACTCCACACTCCACACTCCACACTCCACACTCCACACTCCACACTCCACACTCCACGCTCCACGCTCCACGCTCCACACTCCACACTCCACACTCCACACTCCACACTCCACACTCCACACTCCACTCTCCACACTCCACACTCCACTCCACACTCCGCACTCCACACTCCACACTCCACACTCCACACTCCACACCCCACCCCCCACCCCCCACACCCCACACCCCACACCCCACACCAGCACACCCCACACCACCACACCACCACACCCCGCGCCCTACACCCCACACCCCACACCCCACACCCCACACCCCGCACCCCACACCACACCCCCACACCCCGCCCCCCACACCCCACTCCCCACCCCACTCACCCCACCCCACCCCACCTCGCCCCACACCCCGCCCCACACCCCACCCCACACCCCACCCCACACCACATGTCTCGCTTCTCCCATTGACTCGCGCTCGCCGTATCTCGCGTCGCGGGATACCGTGCATGCTTCCGGTTCACGCAGACCTGTGTTTACTTTGTGTTTTGGGTTCCCTTACAGTGCTGGAGCCAAGCAAGCGGGGTTTTCTAGCGTGTCTGGCTTCTGTGCGTTCTGGAGCGCTGCTGTTGTTTCTGCGACGAGCAAACTGATGGCTCAAGTGTTCCTTCCGCTCGTGCTCTCGCGCTGCGCATGGTGCGAGGTGACCTTTGACGCGCGCTAGAGACATCTTTCGACCAACGCCTTTTTGGTGTGCCGAGCAAGCTTGACGGCTTAACCTTTTCGTCTGCAGATTTGCGCCTCCTCCCATGCGTGCTCGAGCGCCCGCGCTGCTGTCGGCGCCCCCGAAGCCACTCATCAACTGGAGGCATGCTTGTGGGAGTTAGACTGACCGTAACTATTCACGAGTGGCTGCTGGCAGTTCTTGGCAATAGACAAACTGCCCATGACAATTTTGGAGTTTGGCGGTGTTTGGCAAGATTCTCGCAAGGGGAAGCGCTCAATTCCTACTCTCCCAGCTGGCCAGCGGGCAGCGGTGTTTGCTTGGCTAGCTTATGATCCCTTGCAGCCGGCCCCTTCAACCCCTTCAACAAGAAAACGGGGGTGTGGGTCCCACCAGGTTCCAAGGAGGGAGGGTGCGGCCAAAGGAACAAGATGCTGCGCGCCGCAAGAACAAAAAGCAAGCTGCCAAAGCCAGGCCTGGGCTCAGTGTACGGTTCGTGCACACACCGTGCCAACTTCACGCGGTTTCTCCTCATCTCCACCTGCGCCACTTTGGGAGACCAACAGTAGTTCTCAAACCTTCGAGGCTGCGGTTGTTGTTTTGTCCTGCTTGCCTAACTTCAAGTGTCGCATATCGTCCTTGCAGGAAAGAGACGCGGATGGGAAAGCGCACGTCAAGGCTGGGCCCGCAAACCAAGCTTGCGTCGTTCCAACCTCCGGGTTTTTGAGTTTGGCCACATTTCAAGAAAACCGATCTTAGTTCTCACGTGTTTGATGCTGCGATTGACCTTTTCCCTGCCCCATGGACTTCAAGTGTCGCATGCTTGCCAGGCGCGCAGAAGGCTCAGCCGAAGGCGAGCGGAGTTGGCGCATCAAACAGAATGTGACTCAACCAAAAACGATGGGTGTCCTGTTGGCTTCCCTTTGTACCCAACCCCGGAAAAATAAAAAACAAAAAGCAAACCGACCCACATTTTTTTCAAGGCCAAAACATCAAGCCACCGCCGTGAATGGATAAGCATAAACCGCTCCAAATACGCGGCTACCCGACGTGGAAGTGGGAAAATATAATACCGAAGGCAAGGGGCCTGGGTAAATTGACTTAAAACAGGGGCAACCAACATCTGATGTGTCAAACACTCACCGTGCTTGCGCGCAGGTGACGTAAGAGGGCAAGGGCGCGCGACCTGTGGCAGAGGCGGGCTTCAAAAACTGAGAGTTGCCAGCAGGGAAAGGCACACATTCGCCAAGCGGCGGGTGAAACAATCAACCGACAACGCGAGCGACTCAAGCAAACAAGCGCCAGAGACACATGGGCAGAGATGGAGCGTGAGAGAGGGGAACCACAAACACCATGTACCAAACAAGTCACAGGCTGTTAAAAACCTGGAGGCGAAAGCTGCGTCACACGTGTTTTCCCATGGCTTTTCTGCAACTTGTCATCTCTGGCTTATGCTTGGCAGTGAGCCTGAGAATTAGGACAGCATCGTTTTCATGCATAAATGGTGAAAAACAATGTTTTTTGCATACTTGCAGTTCAAATGCTTGAAAATCTGAACCAACAGGCTGCAGCCAACGATCGCGGCTGAAATCCTTCTCAAGCTGTGCGCGTAGCGAAACACATGAGAGTGAAGCTGGGTTGATATATGGACTTTCAATGATTGTACCCTCTACCCATACATTGAGCCCCCACTATGCCACTATGCTGCGAGCGTGTCGTTTGCAGGCTCTCGTCGCAGAAACTCTTCTAGCAAGCTCATGTTTGCAGGGGATGGACATTGGTGGCTCTCCAGCCGCTTTTTTTGCCAGCTTGAGACACCCTCAAGACGGCTCATCTGCTGGATTAGATTTAGAAGAAACACGGGTGTTCCTTGACCACACATGGCCTAAGGCTTCTGCTTCTTCCCATGCCAAGAGCAGCCGCCTCATCTTTTCGTTCGAAGACACACCTTTCATGCAAGCATCCATTGCAACAAAGCTGTCAATGTACCAGATAACTTTGGCCTTGACAAGTATATGTCTCCAAATGTAGCGTGCTGCAACAACGCCACACAGCTCAACTGGCCCGATGATGTGCTTCATTGTCTCCAGCCAATGGTCCGTCAGTTTCCGTGGCACATGCGCTGAAAAGTAACGAGGACGGTCAAGGAATGGAGCAAAGATGAGACCTCCCACAGCATGAACGCCCTCATCGCTTGCACCATTTGTGTACACCACAATGAACATGGTACCTGTCGCGGATCCCCACTCATCAGTCGACTCAAGAGGCCTGATCAACCTGTGTGCGCTGGCATTTGTGTTCGTGTGCGCGCAAGCCTTTCGTCACGACGGTAACATGCCCCCCCCCCCCCCCGCAACCCCCTCCCCCACCCCCTCCCCACCCCCTCCCCCACCCCCCTCCCCCACCCCCCTCCCCCACCCACCCCCCCTCCCCCGCTCACCCAACTGCAACTCGACGTATCATAGCCCAAAAACAGCAAACAGACCAAAAGCACCAGGTTTTTTACCAGCCTGTTTCCACCAAAAAGGGTTAGTGTTGTAAGGGAAAACAAAGGACGAACTGCATTTTTTGTTGGACACCATCCTGTTTTGCACCAGGCTGAGAGTAGATGAGGCAATTCCCTTTGTGTCCTGAATTAAAGAGGGTGATAAAACTTGAACGAGGAGGCTGTGCCATCTACTTGCACTTGAGTTGGTTGCCTTGACTTTGTGAAGTGACGTTTGGGGGAACTATATAGCAGAGCCGTGTGGGCCATTTGATTCGGAAAGCGGCAACAAAGCGCACACACACACACTTCTGTTTTCTTGGCCGAAGACGTCCGCGAGGATTCCGTTATTTGACGTGTCCAAATCTCTTTTTGGGATGTTTGGCTGGAATCCAAACACGAGTTTAAAGTTTGAACGCCTCGGGTGTTGAAGTTTGTCAGTTGAACCCAAAGTAGCCAGTTGGGTCGATGTTTTGCCCTCATGTTTGCCTTTTGGACTCGACTCACCCGTGCAAAGACAAAGATAGTTCGCTTGTCGCTTTTGCCTGGAGGTCATGAACCACCGGCCAAGCCACGAACTTGAGCTTCCAGGCGCTTGGCAGTGAGCGGCCTTTGGCCAGCATTTTGAGCCGCGTTCGGAGTTCTTGTCGGCGTTAGGCTTGCGCTGTCTCCCGGCGGAAGAGGCTGACAACTTCAGCCTGCTGGCTTTCTCGTCGCGCCATATCTCTTTTCTTCGCTGGCTTGTCTTTTTTGGCAGGAGCCCTATCCGGCAGACACGCCTCAGCCTCGAATTTTGTAAATACGTTGCAGACAGTTCATAACCAGCTATTGAGCCCAAGGTCCCCCACAACCGTGGAACGGTTGATCGCCATCCAAGATCAGGAATCCTATTGGGACCGCTTGAAGGCCTTCTCAGCGATTGACCTGTGATGAATGAAGCAAATGACACGAGTCGAGCTGGAGCCTTTTGCGCGCCAGGCATACTGGATTGAGATTACAAGTCTCGACCCAAGTTTAAAACACAATGCAGCATGATTCCTTTCATGTGGTTTGTTTGAGACCCGCTTTGAGGCCCGATGGAGTGAGGGGCCGCTGGAAATGCTCACATCCAGCCACTTCTTCTAGCGAGCCACTCCCAACAAAAGGCCCCTAGTAAACAAAAGCGTCGCGACCCGCTGGAAACGAGCGCTCGAACGAATTCAACGGCGCGGGGAAACCTCCTGTTGCCTGCATGGCCAATGTAGTTGGACGTTCGGTGCAAAAATGGGGAGTGCGGCTCAGGAAGCGCAACAAGCTCTGCACGTTGCGCTTTGTCAAGAAGCCTTGAGGGCCTTGTTGGAAGAGTGTGAAACCGCTTATTTGCAAGAGCGACGCCCGATCCTGGTTCTCAGTGGTTGTGAGTCCATGTATCCTACACTTTAGCAATTGTTTTGCAATTGCGCTCATCCCTTCCGAGAGACGCAATTCCCTGCCGATTGCGGTGCAAATGCACAGATGGTCTTTTTAGTTCAGAGGCATTCTTTGTTTGTCGTAGCATCATTCACTCATGGTCGCCACACCAGCAAACACACCATGGGAGCAGTCACTGCAAGCGGCAGCGGAGCCAGCGCTGGAGCCAGCACCAAGCGAGCCATTTGAGCAAAGAGCAGCCAGCGAGGAACCTTGTTGATTTCGAGTCAGCCGACCTTGATCCGAAAAATTCGCGGACCGCCTTCCCGGGCAGAAGCACTCGGAACACTTGGCGTAAGAAATGAGACTGCCCCACAAGGTTAGGTGAGCTGAGCGGAGCGCAGCCAAACTTCAATCTTACAGGCAAATATGTTAATTTAAGTCCAATGTTTGGCTTGCCACATGATGCCACTCATGTCGGGGCTGCCACGTAACATATCTGAGCCTCAAAGCAGCACTCGGCGCCACTTAAGCAGCAATCTCATTCCGAACCAAATGCGACTGCTGTCCGCCCTTCGCGTGAGGGCGCCTGGGTGACAGGTTGGGTTGTTGACGCGCCTGCGCTCACCATGGGCCATATGCGCGTGCAGTGTGGGCACAGTGCTGGAAAACGGCGCAGATTCTGGAGGCTGGAAGGTGGACACCTGTGTTGCAGCTTTTGCAGAAAGCATTTTACAGGTCGCAGCAAAACAAACCAATCAACGAAGAACAGTTTGGTGGACGAGTTGGATGTCAGAGTGGGCAGTCGGCTTGGAAATTGCGTGCTTGGTGTGGCCTTTGGATGCGCACAGGCCATGCTCGAAGATGCGGAGAGTGATATGTGGGAGGAGGCACGTTTGAGCACGCATAGATCAAAAGCAGCGTTCGCCTGATTGAAGAAGTACGGTATTCTTGAGGCTACGGGAGCCATGGGCAAGCCAGCCCTTAGCTGTCCCCTTGGCGTGACGCCTTTCAGGTGGTGCTGCGCACTGCGGCCCGTGCCTTCCGTGCGTGGCGGTTGGCGCTTGCCCAGGCTGGAGAGGTGTCACGGGTTTTCGCTTGCCCCGCTCAGGGCATGTTGCATGGCACTTGTGGCAGTTCAGCGCGCTCCTCCTTCAGCTTTGATAGGCAGTAAAGTGCGCCAGCAGAAGAAGGCATGCAACATATATATATATATACACATGTTGTTGGTTGTAGTTCTGCGCGCCTTGATTTTGTGGTGACTAAGTGTGCTTTCCCTGTTTGCTGCCTGTTTTCCATTTCGCGCCAGGCGCGTGATCGGCGGAGGGCCTCGGCCGCGGCGGTGCTGGGAAGTTCGCGAGCCCAGTGTGGCGACGGTCGACGCAGCAAGCCGTTGCTTTAGCTTCTCCAGCTTTGTATCAGTCCCAAGTTCTGCTTCCGAGCTTTGTTGCTCGAATCTGAGGGCACCTTGACAGCCCAATTGGTTTCATGCCCGGAACCGTTTGGCCACACAAGGCGAGAGCTACCGCCAGATTGGGTTGGGGAGGAGGCGCAGCCCGCGACTCTCCCGGGAGTGCGGTGGCTCAGAAAAGGCAACAAGACCTGAATTTTGGGTCGGCCAAATTGAAGGTTTCATCTAGACCCTTGGAGGAGTTTCCATGAAGCGCTCTTGTGCACGCGCCGAGAGTGGTACTCGCCCTTGTCCAACTCACCCGATGCGAGCGTGTTCCTCGCAGCCTCACACATTTCTCATTTGTTTTGCAAGTGCTTATCCCGGCCAGCCCTGAGAGCTCCTCAGACGTAATTCCCTATCGTGCTTCGTTGTGTGTGCAAAGCCAGCCAAACTATGGTGCAAAATCATTTGTATGTGTGTACGTGTGTTTTGTTTGTTTGGTTTGGGTTTTGGTTTGTTTGGTTTGCTCTGGTTTGGCCTGGTTGGGTTTGTTTGTTTGAGGCACCATTTTTCATTCGCGGAGGACCATGGGTTCTCTGGCCCTCCAAAAATGGATCAGCCTTTAGGAGTTCCATCTCAATCTGGGTCGTATTCTTCCGTGAGTAGATTTGGTTCCGACCGTGTTAACCGTTTTGTTTGCCCTTGAGTTGGAACCACTTGGAGTCTCCTTGTGACCCTTTGACAAAGGAAGTCATGACCCCTTACTTTGGGTTCTGCTTAGCAGTCGTCTCCCGGCTGAGGTCAGAGCCGCGTCAGTCAGTGATACTTCCTGAAGGTTCCCAGCGGCAGCCGAGCTCTGGGCAACTTGACTGAACCAGTCAGCTGTTTCTTATGCCCTGACACGCGCAGTCTGAGGCAAGAGGCAGTTCAGCACGGGGCGCATGAATCCAGTGACGCAGAAGGGGCGGCGCAGCCCACGGCGACCTTCCGGGCACCGCAGCAACGCGAGGAGCGGCCCACGCAGAGGCAGGAGCTGCTTGTGCCGCGCTGTGCTTGGTGTGATGGTCCTCCCAGGCAAGAGCACGAAGCACAAGCGCCGCAACTGCCACCAGTGCCACAAGGGCAATTTGCACCACAAGCTCAATTGGAGCCATCCGCACAAGAAGAGCCAGTGCCAGCACAGCCATCGGTGCCGCGAGAGCAGGTAGCGCCACAAGCATTGCCAAGGCTTTCACCGACACTGCCACACCAGCAAACACCGACGGGGGAACTGCCAAGAGAACAGCCAGCCCTGGGGGAGCAGTCACCGCAAGCACCAACAGAGCCAGCGCTGGAGCAGCCAGCGCCAAGCGAGCCACTTGAGCAAGAGCCAGCGCGGCGTCCTGGACACCAGAGGGACGCGCAAGCATCCCCACCCTTGCGGCAGCCCAGAGTCGAACTTTTCACACAGCCAGGGGAGCCAGAGGAGCCAGCAGTGATAGTGCTATGCCACTTGCGTGAAATCTTCCCTTGTGATGTTGGCCAAAATCCAGCTCGAGAGGGAGCATTGGTGACAATTGAGAATGAATGGTTGCAGGGCAGTACAGTAACCTCCATTTCACAGGAGATAGAGGCTGGCGTTGTTCCGCTGCTTGGCAAGGCATCAATTTGCACATTTTGTCCGAACCTCTTTGATTTTGAGCTCCTGCTTAGGTCGGCCGACCGCTCTTGGCATGTCCTAGGCGCGGTCTCCCGCAGGCTATCGCGGCATGAACTTGGCACACAATCTGTTTTTCAAATCATCGATTTCCGAATGTAGATAAACCACAGAGGCATGGCCCTGGCCCCTCAAACGACCAGAGCGCGCAGGCGGCGATGATCCACCACCTCGCGTCTCCGATGGGGTAACTTGCCTGGAATGGCTCTGCCAAGCCTTCAAGAGTGGGGCACACGAGACTTTGTGTGACTTCTTTGTCGCTCTGCTTCAGATTTGACATGTGCCGCTGAATCGGAGTAGCAGGCGATGCTGACATATCACACTCCCGAGGCATTGCTGATAGCTGAAGCACGCTTGAGGCTGGGGAAGGTAGGGAAGGGAAAGGAAGGGAAGGACAAAGGCGAGAAGAGAAGAGAGGAGAGGAAAGTGGAGGAGAGGAGAGTGAGGGAGAGGAGAGGGGAGGAGAGGATAGGAAGGAAGGAATGACTGAGGGAGACAGCATGCATTGATACGGAGTCACCCACTTTTTCGGAGCGTCGCATGCCAAGAGATGATCCCAAAGGTAGACACGCAGTTGGGTCCAAGTTGGAAACCTACAAAATACATGTTGCAGTCAAAGGGTGGAGTGCACGCACAGGCAGAGCCGGCGGCAGCTCCTGGCTGTCTGCCTGACAGCCTGGCTGGAAGGCCGAGCGTAGAAGTTGATGGCTTCCGCACGCGCCAAGTTGCATCAAGGTGAGTTGGCACAAACGCAGGTGAAACACCACTTCCACCCTGCTGCAACTGATCCCTGGCAAGAACTGAACATGTCCTGCAACTGATCCAATGTGTAAATATTGACGTCGAACAACACACGTATATTTGGCAGCACTCTGGTGGACATTGTTGGTGGCCAAGACGCGCCGAACGCAATTACCCCCACCCCCCCGCCACCCACCACTCCCTCCTTTCCGTGGGCTCCGAAGGCGTGTTTGTTGCAGCCCCAAGCAACTCTTAAACAGTGAGTATATATATATATATATGGTACCCCCCCTGGAATACTCAGGTTTTTGGCCAGAAATTGACATTTTGGCTGTAAACATGCATGCAAAACACACGTTCCAGCTTCTAAAATCAGGCTCTAAAAAATGCACTCCTTTTTGGATTTAAATTCTAGCATCGGTACTTAGTGCAATCCAGGATGTGCTAGCACGTGCTAGCACATCCTGGATTGAAGATTGTAAGAGTGGTAGTAATGAGCGTAATGAGCAGTAAGAATGGTAGTAGTAGTATAAGCTTTCCTTCTCTCTCTCGTTTCGTCTCGTTTCGCTTTTCGCCTCCCTCTCCTCTCCGGGCTGCGGGCTTGATGCGGATGGCCCAGGGCTCGCACACCTACGAGACAAGCCGAAAAATGGAAAAGTAGTAGAACTAGTAAAATATTAGGGTTTAGGGCTCGCATTTTCCATAGGTGGTATATGGTTTTGATGGGTGTTGTATGTTGAAACACTCCCAGTTTCGGGAGCTTGAGTGCCTTGCAAGTGGTGTCATGTGAGCCACGGTTGCTCAGGTTGTGAAACATGTGTCCTTGCAATACTCAATTTTGTGAATGGGGGTAGTTCGGCGTTTATGCGTGATCGCGAGGGCCATGCAAGATGAGTTGCCTGCAAGAAGACGTGCATTGGAAGCAGGCACGTGCTTGGCATGAACAGTGCGGATTTGGTTTTTGTGCGGGCTGGGTTCTGTTTTTCAGCAGGGTTTGGGGATAATAACCGGAGCCCCTCTACTTACACGTTTGGGGGTAACGCATGGTTTGCAACTTGCAGACGGGCGAACGAAGCCGAAAATTGAGCAGACTTCGGATTCCGCAAGACTACGCCATATGGGTGTTTTTCAGGGGACCCCTATCGGAAACCAACAGGAGGTTGTTTGGTAGCAGTGGTGTAAAGCATGGTTTAAACGAGAAGTTCAATCGCCCAGCTCTCTTCTTGGTGCTGGGCTCAAAGCGTATTACAGGTTTGGCGACAAAGACCTATTCGTGGAAGCGCAAATTGCAACAACGCCCGCCCCTTAGAGCGGATGAGGTGGGGACACTGGAGCGCATAGTGTTGCAGAGCATTTCCTGTTTGTTGGGAGACCAGGTGGCGGCCGGCTTCATGTTGTACATGTTTTTTGCGAGGGCACGGTTTTCAGACGCTCAGAGTGTTGCATCCCTTCAGCAGGATGTGGTATCGACTGACGGCTGGCAGGAAGGTTATGTAGAAGTGTTGGTGGGGTTACCTATGGTACTTCCTATTCGGGGTCTTGAGCAACAGCCGTGGGCTTTGACTTGGATTGCAACTCTCAAGAAGGCCAACCTCCCTGTGCAACAGGACTTGCCTCTCCTTCCGGCCCCGGCAGCAGGTAGAGGGAAGTGGCATCGTGTACCTATTACAGCCGAGGCTTGCTCGGTATGGTTGAGAGCTCTGCCCTGTTTTGGCATCGAGTTTTACAACAACTGAAGCCTTGAGCCACGACGTTAGCAATTTGCAGACGAATGAGCAGTGGACGTATTTGCAGATCCTCCGTTGCTTTGCATTTTTCTGTTTATTCGTTGGCATGGTGGTTTGCTTTTACTTTGTGCATAGATTGAGATTGGAGGTGAATTCTCTGCAGATGATGGTGTACGAATACGCATACCGAGTTTCAGACTTGGAGGGCAGAGTGACATTGGTGAAGACACCAGTGAAGATGCAGATGCAGGCAGAACAAGCAGTTCAGGATATGCTTGATCAGGTGAGCCATCATGGTGCAACAACACGTGGCACTGCAGAGTTTTTCAGCGGAGAAGGATTCAGACTGAGCGAAGACTCGCCAGATGTGACCAGCGCGCATTTCGTGGATTTGCAAGATGGCGAGCTACGACTAGTGATTCGAGATGCCAGTCCTGACAGATCATGAGACTTGAACACGACCTTGTACATAAACGTGTACTTGCAGTTGCCTCGTCATGAACAGTATGACTTGATACGCATGATGGACCCTGCGTGAATTCTTCCAATGCGTATCTTGTCGTGACGCTCGCCGCATGAGCACCCCCTTCTCTCAGAGGAGTGGGGGCATCCTCCCCAGGGGGATGCAGCTCTTGCAAGAGTCACGTCAGGTGCGCCTTGGAGGGGCAAATGCAGTCATGGGCAGACACATATAAGAAGAGAAGGATACAAGTGTAAGAAAGAGACAATAACACTCAGGTGTGTGGAAGTATATCTATATATATATATATATATATATGAGAGAGCGCCCATAGTTTATACGGCGTGATTTCTTCCAATGGGCAGACACGTACAAGTAGAAAAACAGACAAGTGTAAGAAAAGATGATGACACTCAGGTGTGTGGAAGTATATCTATACATATATGAGAGAGTACCCATAGTTTATACGGCGTGATTTCTTCCAATGGGCAGACGCGTGCAAGTAGAAAAACATACAAGTGTAAGAAAGAGACGATGACACTCAGGTGTGTGGAAGTATATCTATAAATATATATATATGAGAGATTACCCATAGTTTATACGGCGTGATTTCTTCCAATGGGCAGACGCGTGCAAGTAAGAAGAGACAAGTGTAAGAAAGGGACGATGACACTCAGGTGTCTGGAAGCATATATGTATATATATATATATGAGAGTACCCATAGTTTATACGGCGTGATTTCTTCCCATGGGCAGACACGTACAAGTAGAAAAAAGATACAAGTGTAAGAAAGGGACGATGACACTCAGGTGTGTGGAAGTATATCTATATATATGAGAGAGTACCCATAGTTGATACGGCGTGATTTCTTCCAATGGGCAGACACGTACAAGTAGTAAAAAGATACAAGTGTAAGAAAGAGACGATGACACTCAGGTGTATGGCAGTATACCTATATATATGTATAATGGATTGAAGATTTCCAGAACAAGTGGTCTGAGAATCTTGAATCTTCAATCTTCAATCCAGGATGTGCTAGCACGTGCTAGCGCATCCTGGATTACTCTAAGTACATATTTGGAGAATTCAGAAAGAGTTGTCAGAGATTCTTGAATCTCCCATCCAGATCCTGGATTGCCGTAAGTGCGGATGTGAAGAATCCAAAAGGCAGACCGGGAGTGCACATTGTCAGAACCAAAATGTGGATGTGCACTTGCACTGCCTGCAATTGGCCAGGGGGAAAAATGTTGCTGACACCTTTGCATTTTTTGTGGACTTGAGGGCTGGCTAGGATGGAAGATTCTCAAATAGAAAATCTGCTAGATCTTCAATCTTCAATGCAGGGGGCGAAACCTTGATGAGTCTAGAACAAGCTGTCAAGTTTTTGGGGGACCAGGATTGAGTACATTCTAAACATATGTTTGTGGAATCTTGTATATTCGATGTTCGACCCAGGGCAACACGATCTGAGCAAATGCTGAAAAACACCGCGTTTTACAGCATTTATGCAAAGAATAAGATCTATGATACACGTTCCTGTCATTGGCTTGGCTCAGATCTTGCTTGGTTCAAACCACATGGAGTTCGAAGGACAAGAACCCTTTCAAAATTGAGTTTGATTCCAAATTTGTTTGGCCATGACAATAGCTATCTTCTCCAGTTGATTTTTGAAATGCGCAAGGAACTGCAAACGAGTAAACTTGAATTTGGTTTGAACGCGACACGTTTTTTTTTTTTAAACTGGGTATTTTCCCCTTACTTGAATTTCAATAGTTGTTAGTGGCGATGATGGAACCAACTTAGACAAGCAACACACACACGTGGGATAGTTGCTTTGCAACATATGTTTCAATTAGACTGAACTAGCATGTCAGGAATTATGCACAACACTCGAGTTAACATGTAAATGCAACTGCGCAAGGACATGAATTAGGAACGAGTTTTTTGTCCCCGAGTTCATGTTTTGCTGAGTTTCGCTGCCAAACAAAAAGAAAAAACACCAAATAATAGGGCTGCTACAGGCGCGTTGAAGCTGCCAAAACATACTTTGCGCACTGCTGCCAAATTGCACTTTGCGTACTCCAATGTGACTTTAAGTGCACTTCGCGCACGCCAATGTGACGGTCACACAACTCGCAACTCCTAATCAACGTTGAGCTTAACTTCTGCTTGGTTAGGATTTGCATGGAGTTGAGTGTCCAGTTCATTTCAGAGTCTCAAGGCATTTGTTGCCCCCAGTCTGGCCAAAAACCTCAGTTCTGTCCAAAAACCTGAGTATTTCAAGGGGGGTAGCATATATATATATATACATGCTTGGAGAAGCATCTCTGTTTTGGGAGGCTTCGGCTATGCGACCGGCATATCCATTTGGGAAGATGACGAGGCCGCGCGAAGCCGGCTGCAAAGCTACAAACATGCCGTTGCGCAGCGGCGCAGTTGCGCAGCGCGAGGAAGATGTTCAGCAGTGGCACTTGCGCGGCCTGGCCCCGCACTTAGAGCCCGTGGGCTTCACAGGGTTCCCATAGGTCTTCGCATAGGTTTTCGGGGAGAAGGGAGGGCGAGACAGTAACTTCACGCTTTACGGCGTTACACGGACAGAAGGATGCATGGTTGGGGCAATGCCTTTTCAAGTGTTTCATTCTAGAAACATGAAAATAAGATGCGTGAGATTAGGTGACTTGCAAGGCGGGAACATGCCACTCAAAGAACAAGACAAACAGAAAAGGAGTCCTGAGTCGAAAGTCAAGCAGAAACGCCCCCACTCGCGCGCACTTGCACGCGCGCACGCAAGGAGCTTCGCCTGGAGGGCTGCGAGACGCTGCTGCTGCAGGACTGGGCCAGGGGGTCCGACGGCTGGGGACGTGTCACATCTCCAGGAGCAAGAGGAGAGAGCTGAGGCCGAGACGGCTTTGAAGGCCAGAAATGCAGGGGACGACTGGGTCGACAGGATCGGGGAAGTATTTGTCGACAGGATTCTATAGCATGTGTGTGTGTGTGCGCGTTTGGAAAGAACGACAGCACAGAAACAGCGATGGGTCATTCATCCAGGCTCTAATTGAGAGCGGGTGCAGGCAAGACTGACATGGGCTGCAATTTAAGACATTTGCCTGGGATCAATTCAGTGGCCTTCACAAGCAGCATCAGTGAAAGTGCAAACAATGACATGCTTGACTTCGAGCTACTCATGTTTGCATCCTTGAGTGCTTGGAGAGCTGTGATCAGGCCAGACTGGAGGATGAGGCTCAGAAAGCTCAGGCGCAAAGCTTTCTGACTGTAGGAACGCTCTGACGTTAGGCCTGATGCCACCGTGAATAGCAGAATTCGCCGCCTTATGCTAGGAGCGCTTGCGGGATGAGTTGCAGTCACAGCTGCAGCAACAGGCAGGTCTTGATGATGCTTGTTGTGCACTTTGGCAGCCAGCATGGCCGGCAAGTCCGAAAATGATACCACCGTGCAAGTGAGTGTCAGGCGGCAATCTAGCTTGGCATGTTCCCTGCAGCTGCTGAGCTTCCAAACAGGGCCACATACCTGGCTTACTCTACATAAGCAAGAACGTACCATTGTTATATTGTTTTTAGCCCATATCGCTTGAGCCATTTGGATCATCTCAAAAGCAATCAAACACATATTGTCAGCGACAGCCCGAACAACACCAAACAACCATCACTGCGCAGTGCACTTGTGGGCCACATTTGACATCACCTGGCCTGATTAGCTTTCAAACAAAATTCCAAGCGTCTTTGAGCATATCCGCATTGGGGCACGTGTGCGCTTGGCACACAAGCTCGAGGCGGGCTTCACAGTTGCTGATGCCTGCCTTTGAACCAACAAGCCTGCGCGTTTCGGGAGGTCCAAAGAGGCTCTGCTTCGGTGCACCTGTGCTGGAGCTACGCTGAACAGGCGGCTCACCTAAGGGCACCACCCGCACCCTCTTTTGGCCTTAGAACAATCTCGGAGCTGGCTCCTTTGAGCAGAAAGTCGAAAGTGTGCACACTAACAAGTAAGTGCCAACAGGCGCAGAATCAGGCGTGCCTCATTCGGAAGACTCTGTTGCACGTCCTACATGTAGGGTTGTATCAGGCCAGCAAAGAGCTCTTTACTGCTTGCGAGTGATTGCATGCTTGGGATGCTGCATGCCCTGACAGGCGTGAGCAATGACCGACATGAGCAGGGAGGAGATTTGCTTCACGGCAAAGCTGTTGGCGTTGAAATGTTTAGATCAGATTGCTCGGAGCCTGCCGGTTGTTGCAAGTGCCCAGCATCAAGCCTTGAGGGCGTCCCTTGGACGCTTGACCACGCAGAACTCACCGTGGCCAGAGATGGGCGTGGGTCAAAATTTTCACCACCAGAAAAACCGCAGGTTTTAGGCCGTTCCATTTACCGGGGCAAGCTAGTTCCATTTACCGGGGCAAGCTATTTTGGGTACCCATTTGGCTGTGGCTCAAAAACCGGTGCCAAAATGGAACCCTGGCAAGTGGACCAAAATTCCAGCGGTTTGCCCCTCCTGCTTAGTTCTGAGCCACGCCCATTTCTGCCCCACCTCCAGCTGACCTCCTCGGCCCGAAGACGTGAGGCTCGCAGCTGCGGCAGGCGCTGGAGCTGCGGCGCAAGTACTGCGCGCCGCTGCAGAAGCAGCCGGGGCGCCCGAGACGTCACCGGGGGGCCGGGGAAAGATGCGGGGTCCATGGGTGCGCTTGAGCTGCACGAAGAGGTGTTTGGAAGGTTCTGAAAGATGAAATTTTGACTGGTGAAGGGTTGCTGATGTCAGTGGCTAGTTGGCCAGATGCTTGTTTTTGTTGACCGACCTGAGTCTCCCCGAGCTGGCTGCAGCAGGTCATCCTTCCCTAGTTCCTCCGGGCTGGAGCTCAACTGGAAGGATGGACTGATGCAGGTGTGAAGCCTGGCAGCAAATCTCAGACACGATTTGGCCGGTGGCAAAACCAGGAATTGATTGCGGGTTCTCGTAGCACTGCTATGATGCACCTGCAAACAACCTTCAATGTAGTGCGTGGCTTGCTCAAAAGGGGGTTGCGACCATAGAGCTTACAAACATAGGTTGTAAAAAGGGCTTGCATAGGTTCTTCCTTTAAATGATGAGTCGAGCCGGCAGCACTCCGCCATCCTGACAAATCTTGTGCAGTAGCAAAGTTGGAGTTACAGGCCTGGAGCCCTGCATTTAGGCCTCTCTGAGCGGCAAGCGACACTTGCTGTATGTTTGCACATGCCAAATCCTTGTTCATGCTATGTTGGTGCTTCAGGCGAGAAGAGCAGCGAAACACCGCTGCTTCAAGTTCCAAGCTTAGACGAGTACTACAGCGACATGAGCCCTGTCTCCACGCGCACGCACAGATGCCAAAGCTCGTTACGCGCAATTTTCAGCGGGGCCCATGATGCAAACCAAGCATCAGCAAATCTCGACGCATCCAAAGGCGGACTAGTGCACCAGCTTTAACGCCTCCGGCTCAGGCCGCAGCCCCTTTGGAACTGCGCCATTGGAAGTTTCCTTTGGATGTATCTTTTCCCCCCTTGTGCCCCCTAAGACCTTTCCCCCCCCTTCCCCTAAGATCGTTTCCCCGCTTTCCAGCCCGAAGACTCCCCCTTTTCCCCCGTAAGATCTTTTCCCCCCTTTCCCCTTCTAAGATCTGTGCCCCCCTTTCCCCCCAAGATCCTTTTCCCACCTTTCCCCCCAAGATCTTTCCCTCCCTCCCCCCCTTAGATCTCTTCCCCCAAGATCGTTTCCCACCTTTTCCCCCCTAAGATCTGTTCCAGCCTTTCCCCCCCCAAGATCTTTCCCCCTTTCTCCCCCTGAGATCTTTCCCCCCTCCGATCTTCTCCCCCCTTCCCCCCCTCAGATCTTCATTTCCCTTCATGGCTGCTTACTTCCGTTTATTTCCCTTTCTCTTCAATCCACTTCATGTCCCTGATTTCCATGCATTTCCCATCATTTCCAGATTTCCTTTCTCAAGCATGGGCAACATCCACAGCATCACTTGCATCATCCGTATCCTTTGCGGACACTTGCAAAAGCGGACCTGGGGGGGAACACCTCGATGTTTTTACGCAACGCAGCGCATTCAGAGGAAAGGATAAAATCTAGGAAGCGGGAACCCTGCCCCTCGTTTGTTGTCGGCGGACATAGATTGGCTAGTGAAGACGTTTCCAAAAAGGACACTGTGCAAGCAACTTTTGCTTGTGACTCCTCTCCTTTCGAATGCAACTTAGTGTGATGCTTTGAGGCAGCACGCGCAGTGAGAGAGTAATCTACGCCCTTTGTGGGATCATTGCATTTGACTCGCTGTGTGTTACGTGCCCCACCTGCCCTGCCGCCTGACCTTGTGCCAAGGACTCAATTATTTCAGATACGATCATCTGGGCCTGTGTCCAGCTACGCGTACCAGAGGTTGAGACTGCTGCAGACAAAGTTCGAGTTGTACACCATGGCCGCTTGTTTAAAAATACAGGTGAGGTAGATGCACCTTGCAAAAAAGCACCTCTATCAGCTCTCAGAGAAAGCTTCTGATCGAAATCGTCACAGAGACTGAGGTGTTTGGGGATCAGGAGTCCCAGGATGCCATGGACACTGGGCATCGTGCGGCTTGTTGCAATCATGGTCGTGAACCAAAGTCCAATTCTTGCAACGCTGGCTTTGCGTGAACCCAAGTGTTTTTTTGTTTTTTGTTTTGTTTTTTAATTAAATGTATTTCTTCGACAATCGACACCAGTTGCATTTTGCTTCCCCAAGGATTTCTACAATGTGAGGAAAGTGGATACCCACATCCATCACTCAGCTGCGGCTTTGCTGAAGACGGTACCACAAAGGGAGTGAGCATTCTGTGTCACAATCGGGGAACCCCAAAAATGCTTTCTTTTGGTTTCCCTTCCCACTCTGAACAGGGTATCCTCGGAAAAGGGTATGCCAACCACATGGTATCATCGGGTTTGGGTGCAACATGGCACTGAAGGCTATGAATGCAAAGCACCTGCTGCGCTTCATGAAAAAGAAGTTGAAGCGCTTCCCCGAGGACATCATTGATGAGCCTTGGCTGTATGTGGCTGTGGGTCAAAAACATGGAATTCCCAAAATGGCACCTTGGTAAATGGAACCAAAGACCAGAACCTGCGCTTTGCCCCTCTTTAATTTCGAGCCACGCCTCTCGAAACTGGGGACGGTTTTAGCTCATTTGAAGGACTCGCGAATTTGGACTTCGGATTCTCTTGCAATGTTCTGGAACAGCACTCATGAGCCGGCTGTCAGGAAAAGAATGGAGAGAAGCGTACTCTCCAAAAGACCTTCGATGCTGCTCAGTTGCACCCATGTCTTGTGAGCCAGTTTGCAGAGAGGGTTTCAGCGCCTTGAATTATGCAGAGGAAGGAATATGAGGTCTACAGTCATATTGTCAACCGAGCGACGCAGCATGTTTTGTCGCATTTAGTTCAGATGTAGGATGTCTTCATCTCAGGACATGGGCATTGGCTGGACGGATCTTTGCATTGACAGGCTTCAAGTGTGGGCGGACAAAAGCTGCTTGCACCGCTTTGACCGCTTCAACAACAAGCAACTCGGTGTCATTTCTCCTTTCAAGACCTGAGGCCAAGCTTGTCAGAATGAGACACTTTCATTAACTTTATGACAACAAGCCGACTGGATCCTTCTTTGTTGTAGCTTGCAAGCAGAAATTCGGCACGTGCCTCAAGGTACTCTCCCCTTGGGCAGAACGAGCTGCGCACGATTTTCTTGAAGACGGCACCTTATCCAGATTAGCTTGGCAACCCGAGCGATTAAAAGTTGGACGATGGCCAGAGAAATTCGATCTAGCAACAGAGGTCGTAGAGCCGATACGGGTCTCAGCATCGGATTGCTCTCAGCATGCATCGCTGTGTACTGATTTGAGGGCTTCCAACACGGCAGTGGGCGGACCATGGGGCAGACAAGCTGCCAGAGGGGTTCGCTGAATGAACAGAACATGCAGCTCAGAGGTTGGCCCAAGCCTAGGTTCTTCCATATTCCTCGTGCGCCAATGACCTAAGGACAATGCCGTGGGTGGCCGCTACTTGGCAGAGCTGACGAAGGACATGGGTGAGACGTTTTTGGGTCACTCGCCGTGGCCATTCGTGTAAGGGAAATACACGCTTCACGCTGCAGGTCAAGTCTTGCCCACATCGTGCTTTGAGCTGTCACGGATGTTGTTGGATGCCAGCTCTTGGTCCACTCGCACGAGCCAATTGTGCGCACACGTCCATGGCGGGCGGGTTAGTCCACGGCGGGCGGGATAGCTTTATTTCTTTTCGACGAGTGTGATGTCGATCCAATCCCAGGAGCTGATCTGCGATCTGGAGGAGTCCAAGTATCAGCACGCCGAGTGGCGCCTCTCGATCTACGGACGTGACGTGGCACCGAATGGGAGGCATGCACGAGAATCCAGCCCTAGGGAAGGCTACCCAGATATTTGGGACACGAGTGCATGTATTTCCGAGAAGGGAGGGTGCAAGAATGACTGCAGGCAAGAAGTCTGAGTGGGACAACCTCAGCAAGTGGGTACTCGGTCGTGCTGGCAAAGGCGGAGCCCCCTTGGCCGGGAGGTAGCACTAACACTTTTATCCTAGCCAGTGCCCTCTGAATTGCCATTTGACAATCATAATAGGCACAAATGCCGCATTTGAGAGTCGATTCCAAATCTCAGGGATCCTCCCGAGCAGGCACTGACAAGGCCCTGCTGTCACCCAACATCATGTGGATGATCCAAATCCCGCGGCTGTTCGCATTGCAGCACGGCAGATCTTTGGCAGGGCTTTTTGTGCTGTGCCGAAATTGAAAGCTCACACGCAGGTGCAAGTGCGGGGGCTTTTGAAGGGGCCTTGAGCACGAAGGGTGGATTTGTCCTGCCATTTGCAAGGTACAAATCAACGAACCAGCTGAACAACTTTGGAGAGATGCTGGAGAACATTTTTACTCCCATCTTCGAAGTGTCCTCAGTTGCATGCTCTAGGTTTTTCCGCACACGGGTCACGGTTGATTGGCATGATTGAGTGATGCGCACATGCTGAACGACCGAGAGATCCCGAGATATGTCGGTTGCTCCGGCTGGCTTTGCTTTAACTGCACGGCTCGCACATGCGGACCCGCACCAAGACAAGATCCAACAGCCATAATGGGATATTCTGCTTGAAGCTGCCTGGAATCACACTTTGTTTTTTGCCGTGCCTAAGGAAGCCACATTGTTTCCTGAGAAATATCCGGATGTTGCTGAGTTCCTTCAGCACATCAGCGGCCGGGCTCCCAGCGATCAGCAACATCCAAGCATTTGTTTCTTGCTGAACCATCGGAACCGGAAGGGTACCCAGCATCAACCAGCATCAACCAGCATCAACCAGCATCAACCAGCATCAACCAGCATCAACCAGGATCAACCAGCATCAACCAGCATCAACCAGCATCAACCAGCATCAATCAGCACCGCCACGCTTGGAAGTCTGCTTTCGTTGGGTGACCAGGGAAAGAGTTGCCATGTCTGGGAGGCACCAGCCACGTTTCGAAGTCTGTTTTGCTTGGGGGACCAGGGAACGAGCCGCATTCCGCATGTCCCCAAGCTGTTCGAGGCTTTGATACGGTGGACGACGAGAGTCGCTCCGAGCGGCCCGTGGACCGGACCTTCTCGTCCAAGAGCCGGGCGCCGCCGGAGTGGGACATTGCGGACAATCCGCCGCCCAGCTGCCATTCGAGCGAGAGGCTGTGGTTGTCAAATAGGGAAACCCCAAAATGGGATGTCCTGGTAAATGGGACCAAGGACTGAAACCTGCGGTCCCCTGGTTTGACCCTTGGCCAGTTGGGGGGATGGGCAAGCTGGAAGCCGTTTATCCCAACCTGCTAGGACCTTTAATGGACTCACTTGCCTACAGAACCTGACGTACATTCTTCGTTTGTGGTTCGAATACGGAGCAGGCTCATTGCGATGTATGCTTGAGGATGGGATGAGACTTCACCTGCCGGGTTATTTCAACTTCAGATTGCTCAGTATTTGTTTGCTTGAAGTGAAGACAGATTTGGACACTTTGGGAAGCTTCGTCCTGTCTCGGTGAGGTCGTACAAGTACTACTCCTACTTCATTCAGAGCAACCTGCGCTTGTTGAACATGCTTCGGCATCAGAGCCGCGGCTGGAATTATCACATGGAGGTCCTGGCAGAAGCAGTGAATGCTGTGAAGCAATGCAAACCGCCAAGGAAAGGTCTGAACACTTTTGCGTATCGCCCACACGCCGGAGAGGCGCGCATGGCCCGGCGCATGGCAAGAAGCAGCCTTGGCGTATGGCGCGCATGGCACGCAGCTTTGCAAGCGTTTCGCCTCCCAAGTCAGGCGGGAGAGGTCCATCACTTGGACACCGCCTTCCTGCTAGCGGATGGACTCTCGACCCAGGGAATGTCGGTGCTTTCGGTGGGTTCGGACCGTTGCAGCGTGCGACTTCTGAGGAGTTAATCACGGGCTGAACTTGCGGAAGTCCATGGGTCTGCCATTTGCTCAGATTTGGATGAATTATGCCCGAGTCGTTCCACTTTTAGTGGGGCTAGAGGGATCTCAAGTGAACACTGGTGGCAAGCAAGATGGGAGATGGCTCCAACAAAGTGACCTGCGTGAGGCAATATCTTTTCTACTTAGCGCAAATCGGTCTGGCAATGTCGCCGTGCTCCAACAACCAGCTGTTGCTTGGCAGCAACCACCCATGCTCAACTGCCTGATAGTTGCAACGCGCCATTGGCATCTTTTCCCAGCAAAAACCATTGGGCTAGGAGCCCAGCAGCTTCCGTTTGAGATGTGGGTATGGGTCAAAATTAAACCACCAGAAAACCACACGTTTCAGTCATTGTTTCCATTTACCAGGGTGCCATTTCGGGGCTACCCTATTTCGGACAACCGCAGCCATGTGTTTGGTCGGCCAGCAGACTTCTCACGGCTTAGGTTTTTGGCCTATGAGAAGAGTCCCTTTCCCGTGTACTTCGCGAGGGGCCTGAACGTGTCCTTGTCAACCGATGACCCGCTCATGTTCCACCAAACCAAGGACACTTATGACTGTAACGGTTTGATGCCTGCGAGGTCATAGGCAGAGTTGCCGAGTTGCTACTAGTACTGTATCGCGTTTTTGCGAAGCAGACCACTGTCAAGGAGCCTCTGATGGAGGAGACGCTTGTTGAGCAAGAAGTAAATACTTGGCCAATTTGCTCGCTTGGCAAGCGCTTTCCGGGCTTCTCACGCTAGCCTACCCCAAAGTGATTGGGCTAGAAGTAGTCCAGTCACCTACCTGACTGAGGTACAGCATTGCGAAGCAAATTTGGCACTTTACTTCCGTGGACCTTTGCGAGATTGCCAGAAATTCAGTGCTGCAGAGTGGCTTCCCTGACGAGATCAAGGCCGGAGAACTGAGCAACAGGCTGGCCAGGTGGTGTTCTCACGCTGAGGCGAGCTGGTTTGGAACTACGGACTTTGTGGACGAGAACAAGCCGCCATCCACCAATGTGCCAAACCTGCGGCAGCTAAACAGCATATTTGCAGCATATGGATATGGGTCAAAATCAAACCACTAGGGGACCGCAGGTTTTAGCCCATGTTTCTATTTACCAGGGTTTTATTTTGGGTACCTATTTGTGACCCACACCCAGACCATTCAACAGTCTTCAAGCAAGATTCTTGTTTATCCTTGAGCTCGATGCACACCAGGATAGCCTACAGGAGGCGCACCTACAAGGAAGAGATGAGCTTGCTTGAGGGCTGCGCTACTTGGTGATGCACAGGCTCCAAGAGCCCTTCAGCAATAAAACATTTGAAAGGGCTGCCTTTTTGGCCTGACACGACGTCCACGAAGCTTTCACGATTTCGGGAAGGAAGATCCTGGGAGGTTGATGAGGGACTAGCCAGAGTGTTCAGTGCCGAGTCAAGGCAGACGCCGCTGGGGATGTGGGAGCAATGTGCAATCTTTTGCTGCTCTCACCTTCTAAGCGGCTGGAAGAGTGCCATGGCATGCAGAGCAAAGCATCGGCCTTTGACTCTAAAATACATCGGCCGTGATTTGTCGTGACTCGTGAGCGGGTGTCTCGTGGAGCCCATGACACTCATTGGGACATAGGAACCCGCAGTCCCCCAATTCCCGCTGGGTCACGTTTTACGCCCATCCGCTGATGCGTGAGGGAGCAGCTTTGCGAGTGCTCAGCACCTCGCCGCGAGGTCAGAGCTGCCAAGCTTTGGTTTGGACTCTCCCAGAGCCACTCGGCTGCGAGAGTCCTGGAGCTGGAGATAGCCTTTGTTGTTGCCTCAAGAAGGAAACACCGGTCACCTTCCCGTGATGCCTCATTTGGGTGTAAAGACATGTTGCCACTTGGGGAGGCAGATTGCTTTGCATGTGAAACTTTGCCGTGCTACTGCGTGTTGCGTGATGTTGCGTGTTTTCGCTGCATGATGCATGACCAAGCCCAGATGCGTCCATACCCGGCCTCTTTGCCAGTGCCCGGCGAGGAGAATGTGCCTTTGTTAGCAATGGGTGGAATGCTGTCAACTCAGTGTCACTGTTTTTTTCCAGCCAGCGTGCAAACTTTGTGGATTGAATTGAGCGATCCTCTCTCATGGGCACATGCCATGGTCCAACAAGCTCCTTTGTGGCGTTGAAATGAGTATGGGTCAAAATTAAACCACCAGACCGCAAGTTTAGTCCATGTTGTCACTTATCAGGGTTCCATTTTGGGGTTACCCTACTTGTGACAATCACAGCCAAATGTGCCCAAGCGCCAGGCCCTCGAAGACCTGGGCAGTCTGCTGGACAGCTCTGTGCAGCAAGGCGGCCAAGCGGATCTGGGCGAGCAGGTTGCGCCTGGGCTTAGCGCGGAAGCAGCGCGCTATTCTGGGATGTCCACGTCCATGTTGGTCCCAAAACAATCTTTTCAGTTTTTCCTCGGATGAGCTGGAGCCAAACCAGAATGTGAGCGAGCCTTGTCGGATGTCCAAACGCCTGCTGACTGCTTCGCGGTGTTGCTGAGGATTGGGCAGTACAGCGGAAGCTTGGCTGAAACGAGCATGCCAGGGAAGCTGCATTGTCAGACTGCAACCTAAGCTCATTGGAGTGCTGTTTGATTTGTACCCTGACCGTTCCACAAGCAACTTGGGTCTTGACCGAGGAACAATCACGGTGGCTCGTGCACGAGCATGAGCAAAATGGCCTGCGAGGCCATCCTGGTGTCTAGTTTGCGCTTCAAGCAACGGATATGTTTGTGGCCTCGCATACAGAGCCCCATATTTGAGCTGTCACGCGGCCATGATATTTGTTGTCGCCATAGCCGTGCTCCCCCGCAACCGAGGAAGGACAAACGAGTCGCAAGAAGTCGTCCGAGTTGATCAGCCACAAGTACCTTGGAGACTAACGGCATCGCTTCCGGCAGTTTGCCACATCTCGAGGCTGCTGCCAGGGCCATTGGTTTGTGCGCAACTATATTGAAAGTCAGCCGAGGGGTACAGCAGCTCTGCCGAACGAGCAGAGTGGGTTGATGACCGAAAAGGCGAAGGATGGGACTCAAGTCGACAACTTCTATTCTGTGGCATCGCGTGCATCCGCATGCAGCCTGAACACGCCATGTACACATGTATTTGTGGGCCGCGTGCAGGATGAGCTCCTGAATCGAATAACCGCCGAGATCCGCCACACCCAGCCAAGTCGCGACTCTTTTTCGGCCGTAGGCTGGGCTTGCCCCGGACAATGTCGCCAGCGAGTTTGCATGTCCGGGACAGTCGGAAGTACACGCTTGCAAGCTTGATCTTCAGAGGCATGAATGTCTTGCAAACACTGGCAGGCCTTGCCGCTTTTCTGGGCTCTGTGGGCGGATTTGCTGCTGCGTGGTTCATGCAACACCAGTGATGCAATACTCCCCTTGTCGAGCCTTGGCAGCATAGCCGAGGGACCATGCAGCTTGGATGAATGCTTGCCAGGCTTGTTTCTGGCAATAAAGTTGATTGGGCAATTGCTGAAACAGAGACGTCAGCGATGCCGGTAAGTGATACTCGTATACTCAGTACATGATACAAGTGGCACCTGTGGCTTGAATACTATATTATATTGGTGAGAGTGCTGACGCACGATTTTTGGTTGGTGTTTTTGTATTGGTGCATGATGTTGTTTGCACTGAGGGTGATAGTGGCTTTCCCATCTGTGACTGGCACGCTTTCGAAGCGCTGCGTTTTGGTTGCCCTTCAAGCTGGCAGCGGCATTTTAAGTGGCCAGCCCTCACGGCACCTAGAAAGGCTAGGGCTGCCAGCCTGAGCCAGGTCAAAACATCCTTTGCAGAAGGTCAAGACTGACCAATGACGTTCACCAGAAGCCGTAGGAGGGCCTTTTGCGCATTGCTGCCGCTCAAGAAAGCGCACTTGGGAGCGTCTCCTTCCAACATGTTGATTTCGCCGCTGGGTTTCCCCTCGAATTTTGGAAGCCCAAGCTACACATGACTCTTGGAATGGCGGTGGTTTGAACCGAGGCCTATCTGCGACCAGGGAGTGACTCCTCTTGCTGATCGGGCTGGAGCTCCCAAGACATGACACCCATCAAATGCCAAAGGGCTGAGCTTGGCACATCGATTTTGCGTGGCATCGGTTGACTTGAGAGCTTCGGGATGCTTCTTTTGCGCAGTTTCACTCTTGTTTGCCAGAGATAAACGCGGTGAGTGCGGTCTTCTGCGGCTTGCGTACAGCCGCGATGTGCCTACTCAACCTCAGGTTGGCAGCCAACATGTGTTGCATGCGTTCTCTAGTTGCAGCCACGTGTTGAATCTTGTTTGCCGTGTTGCTCCAAGCATGGACAGGTCCTGTGGCATCAGAGATTTATGCAGAGTTCGCTGCGCATTGCAGGCAGTGGAGGCTGAGCGGCAGCGACGGACTATGGAGGCAGGGGCAGTCGATGTGAACCATCCATTCTCTCTGTCTTGCTTGCGCACAGCCCACTCAACGTTGCGATGGCTACCCTGGACTCATTGCATGATGCATCTTGTGAATTCCAGTTACGTGCTTGAAGACTGAGGCTGGCTTTCTCCAACGTCTCACTGGAGCAGAGCGCCAACGAGACAACTTGCAGGCAATGCTTGTCAAATGTAGGGCTACACATCTGGCCCGGTGTGACAGGCCTCGAGCTAGTCACGCCAGGCTCAGATCAACTATGCAGTTTATGACGTGCAACGAGACAAGGACCTCATGGAGGCCCGCACATAAGGCAGAGCCTGTTTTCGTGCACTGGACATGTCTGGCTTTCTGGCGGTTTGTAAACAGGAGCCAGAAGGAAACACTTGAGTGACAATCAAAACCCGGGTAGATGAAGGTTAGTATGGGGCGATCCCAGCCATCAATAGCTGCGGCCTTCTTACTGCTTGAAGCATGGTTCTGGGATTACAACCATTTTACCGGGTTTTGACTCTGACTCACTTACCCAGTTGCGAGATCCGAGGCGAGGCTGCGTGGGGAGCTGGATGACGCGCAGCACCAGCAAGTGCTGCAGCAGGCCAAGGCCTACGCCTTTGTCCAGGACGCCCAGCGGCAGCGAGAGATTGACCAGGCCCGCGCTTTTGTTTCTCCCAATGCAGCTCGTCGTGGTGAAAGGGGCTAAAAGGGGGGGAGATCAAGATTCTTGTGACCCGGGGTAACTTTTCACATGTAGTGCTGAAAGTCATCTTGGTTGGTGGTTTCCGAATGGTCACCCCTTGTGAAGGACCTGTTGATCAACGCCCAAATGTTTAGAAGGCTAGTCGGTTTGTTCGGGCCACGGAGCCTTGTGAAAGCAGGCCAAACTTTCTGCGGTGCTTCATGATGAGCGAGCACAGCGCAATGTACGCGAGGCTTTGGGCAGTGCAAATGGTGTGCAAAACAGAATTTTGAGAAATCACAGTGGGGTTGAGACAGACAGTTGCTGGCAAGTTTGGAGGGATCAAGCTTCAGAGCAAGGCAGCTGAACACTAGCGCAGGAAGCAGTGTATGCTTTGGACACCTGGCGCAATGCAAGGCCAAACTCCAGGAGAGCTTTCGGAGGCCCGCGACAGCTTGCATTTTCTTGAAGTCGTCACTGCAAAATTAAACCTTCCATGTTGCAGCTTGGCTCAAGTTGCAGACATGGCCAGTGAGAAGATCCTGGATTTCTTCGAGCGCTTTGCTGATGGTCCCGTTGACAAATTCTTGGTGCTAGCCGATGCGAGTGGAGACGGCAAACAGGCAGCGCCACAGGGATTTTGATCAAGGAAACCCTGCGGAAGGCAAGTCATAAGTCTCAAGGCATCTAAGTCATTGTGTAAAGCACCCTTTGTAGGGCTTCTGAAGGAACACAGAAGGTTTGGCATTTGCTGTTCAGCGGCTTTGATATTTGCTCGGGGTTGGATTGGTTGTTCAGAGGACCGGAAAGGGGGTTGCCACCAATTTGTTCTATTCCACAGTAAGGGTCCCCGCTTTGTACACGAATTAGTAGCAGCGCTGCTACTGATGTAGCCCCGACAAGGGTCCCAAAACAACCCCCTCCAACAACGGATTAGTCATAGCCCTGAGTTTGCTTTCGCCCAGAAAGGTTTTGCGGGGCAGACCCTTCGACGAATTCACTGCGGGGAAGGTTCTCAATTGTGCAGAGAGCTGCGGCTCAGCAGGCGCAATTCACCCGCAGACGCGACGAGCTGCGCCCAGTGAAACAAGATGATCGCATGTCTAGATGTGCAGGCTTGGAAAGGAGCACCCCAAGCGGGAGCGCAGCAGCCTATCTTGCAAAGAGTCCTGCCAAAAGATTAGCGCACCCGCTCAAGTCAATTGAGCTGCGCTTAAAGCCCTTGTGTTCATGTTTAGTAAAGGCCTTGCAATAACGGAAGCTAAACATGCAGGCGCGGAAGCGCGTACAAGCATGTTGTTACGAGTACCCTTGGGTAAGCTGCGCGTAAGCATTTTGTACTGAAAAGTTGCAACTTTTGAGGCGGAACTCGAATCTCCATACTTTGTCACAGTGCTGGCCATTTTGGAGGTGTCAGGCTGCGCTAGAAACGAGCACCCCGAACAGGAATGCAGCAGCCTATCTTGTCAAGAGTCCTGCCAAAGGATTAGCGCGCCGGCTCAATGGTGGCTAGCATTGAGCGCAGGCCAGCGGCAGCCCCGTTCGGCAATACTTTGACCCGCTCCGGAGCGGCCCCTCAGCACTGCGCAGGACTGCCAAATGATCAGGGCACCCGCTCCAGAGCGTGGAACCTATCAAACACATTTGCTCCGACAACCCCCGATCACTGCACGCATGCCTGCCAAGTTGCAACGGCGAGCACTGCACCTTTGGTCTGCCAACGAGGTCTGCCAAACTATAAGCACACACATGTACAGCGCGTCTGCCCAACGCTCATGCCGCCGCGCCTACCCATGGCAAGCACCAGCTCAAGGAGGCTCCTTTCCTAAGCGCACGCATCACAGGTTCAATCCCGCAGCGAAGCGCAGCTTAGCTTCAGCCTTGATAAGGTGCCCCGGGGCTTCGCAGGGTAGCTTCACAGCTTCGCCTGAAGCCAACACAGCTTCTCTTTTCAACCCATCAACGCAACACATCACAGCTTCGCATCTTCGCTGTTTAACGCCCAAGCCGTCTCATGTCGTTTCCGAACCTGCTCTGCCACCGCTGGCAACAAATTTGAGGTTGCCGCTAAGCAGTTTCCTTGACTTCTGAACAACCGGGTCGCTCCAAAACACACATGTTTTTCAAAATCCTCACGGAAGCTCCTCAAAAGCGATGATTGGGTCAGTTAGACACCCAGAACCCTTTAGAAGATTCGTCGGACGACTTCCCCCATACCTATTCCAATTGGAGCTTCAGCTTTCTTTCCGTCTAAACGAGGATCTGATCGTGCGAGCCTGCTGCACCACCTGGGCTGGGCTCCTACAAGTATTGCCAGCGTGTGGTCCAAGATAGTCTGGTGGATTTTTGCTTTAGTGGTGTGCACGACCATACGGTGACCTCTAGCTGTGGGTGAAGCTCGTACTGCTGCGCACGCAACCAGCAGCTGCTCTTTTACTGTAGCAAGTGGACCCAGTGGGCGGTTTTTCCTCGCTTCAGCAAAAGAGCAAACATCCGCATCAAGACCGAGAGATCAGCTCACAAACCGGGTGAAGGTGCGATGTGGGTAGTTTGGAAGAAGAAGAAAGGAGGACGAAGAGCTGGGTGAACGAGCCCCAAATTACATGTACCTTCAAAACAACAGCAGCGGAGTTGTCGCCCATCATCATGGCGGTGGAGTGTCCCTGGGCTCTGGGGGTCTTCAAGAAGAGAGAAGAAATGAAGGATGGCCGTCCGGTGTACTACAGCTCAGCAACGAATCTGCAAATTGACTATGACCAAGAGAAGCAACGATGGTACTCGACGGCCTCTTGATGACGGCGGCGAGAAAAAGACATCACGCTGCATGAGCAGCGCTGAGACTGCAGGCTTCTCACCGGATAGGGCTACCTGGGAATCCAGGGCAACCCCTTTTCTGCATTGCTGACGCAGAGTACAAGCCTGCGAAGGTTGGAAGGACCCTGATTTCCCACATGATATGTCCAGCATCGGTGAAGAGCGGGAGCAGAATGGGAGTGGACGCGGAGGATTGCGTTTGGATCAGGGCCATTCACTTGACTCCAGACGCAACACCCTGGGCTGATGGACCTTTGATGCCGGGAGACCAAGGAAATCTGGATGATTGTGGCTTAACTGCCGCGATCGCAGCTGTTTCCCAGTTTCTCGACTTCGTGAAAGAGAGCAAAAAGGTGTCCACCAACGTTGGCTTGTGTTGGCGACACTGCTTTCGGTGCTAAAACGTGCCTTTGAGCTTGCTACCTTTGAGCTTTGGAGTGCGATTCTAAGAGCATGCCTGCCAGGCAGCACGTGCTGGCTCAACAGAGCCATGTGGAGCGCCGCGCTCAGATCAAAAGAGTATTCTCCCCACCAACCGTTGCTAATACTTCTTCGTGCGAGCCTTGAAGCCCCGACAGTTTGCTTCACTGAAGCGCGCCCTCTTGGCGGTCGAAGTTCGAAAGTCTTGCGAGTTGCGCTTTTCCCAAGTCCCCTCGTTCTGAGCCAGACGCATCCAATCGTTCTGAGCTCCGTAGGCTGGGAGACGAGCTGCGGCATGTGAAGATGGAGCTTGACGAGGTACGCACCTGTCCCCCCTTTTAAGCAGTCACACGTCTCGTGGTTTGATATGGATTGGCATCTTTATGGCGACATCAGGAAGAGCTGCTCTCAGAGGAACAGCGCACTCTCACGCGCACAAGAGCCAACACACCTCAAACAGGAGGCGGAACTTAGACTCAACACCTCGGGGCATGGGTGTTGGAAGGTGCAGAACTGTTGGGACCTGTGGATTCCTTGGTCTCTCCACAAGTTGTGCCTGGGCTGCGAGCACTCAATCCAAATTGCGTGCAGTCTCGAATGTGGGCATGCTACAATGGACGAGCTCGGGCACAGGAAGCCTTCGCAACTAAAAATGCTTTCAGCTGGGTTGGGAGCAGTGATCCATGCGGATCGCGTCAGACATCTTTCTTAGGAGCGGCGGCGCGTGACTGCGCTGCAGCAGCAGTTGGACACCGCGCAGGCCGCGTTGGGATGCTCCATGTGCCTTTGCCGCCCTTGGCCGAAGCCAAACAGCATCCTCATGTATACCCAGGTCAAATTTATCTTGAGCGATTTCGTCCAACGTCGTTTTTGCTTTGAACTCCAAGCCAACGGGGTGGAGTTCTCCAAGAGATTCCCGGACGCACAGGCAGAGCTGGTGAAGGAGCATGGCAGGGCCTTCGATCTGAAGGCCAAAGTGATACCCCGTGAGATGCTTTTGACACCCATTGGTGGAGGACAAGAGGAATGCATGTTTTTGTTGTGGTTGTGTGTTTTTTCCTCCTGGAATCCCATGGACGTAGGGAGACACGTGGTCAGCAACCATTGCAGCCATTGCACCTCGTTCAGAAGGGCCAATTCCTCTGTGCACAGACAGACTGGCCAGAATTGTTACATGAGTTCTTCAGGCAGCGCTGGAGAACTTGAAGACGCTTAAGGCCTGCAAGTGGGCCATGTTATCCTTCCAGGAATGAGATAAGCTAGCAGACATGCTTGAATTTACTTGCACGACACTATCGAAGTGTGACATGGCATATGCCGTTTCAGCTGTCATTGCTGTTGTCAGGGTGTACGGCGTTTGCCAGGAGCTACGCGATGCGGAAGAGCGACGGCGAATTGAAACGGAGGCAGGGTTTTGCATCTAGTGGCGTTGACAGGGAGTGTGTTGGCATTGGCAGCTGCAAAGATGCTTTACCAGATGTGGCCAAAGCGAATTGTGTAAGCAGTGATTGCAAGATGAGTCAAACATCAGCTGCCCGCGCTTCCATGAGATCCTCCTTGGAATTAGTTGCCGGGATCATGCCGGGATCAGGCTAGACTGAACAATCTGTGGCTAAACGCCAAAACCAACTCGATGCGAGGGTCTTCACAGAAAAGTAGCTTGCTGCTTGTTTCGGTTGTCGCCTGCTGTCGTGGGGAAGTGAGGAGGTGGAGTTGCAGGGGAACAACTCAGTGTCGGCAAGCCGGTCTCGACACATTGCAGGAAAGCCGGCAGGCATTGCTCCTGCACGTTCAGGAGGCCAGACCCCGACTTGGTGCGTTCAGGCATTGAGGTTAGCAACCTTTGCTAGCAGGAGGTATCCAATCACAAAGTCACTGCGTTTCAAGCGCTGGGTGCATCTGACCGCGAGAGAGTGAGGCTCCGACCGCAGCTGTTTCAACTAAACTCTAGGGGCAACCCTTCCCCAGGTCCAGTCCTGGCGGTCCTGCCATGGCAGAGATCTCAGAGGAGACTCCTCTGGGCGGCCAGCAGGATAGCCATCTGGTGCTTGCGACATGCCAGTTTGACTGAGGACACTCCTTTTGCCTGTCAGTAACAGTCTGGCAGGAGCTTGCAGGTATCCAAGAAACCTCCGTGCGACATGGCTTCGTGCGGAAAGTGTACAGTATTTTGGGCTTCCAGCTTCTTATGACCACAGTCATCGCAGGATCGACGCTCAGCAAGACAGAAGAATTGGCCATGAGGAGTCAGTAGTTTTTCTCAGCCACAGTCTTCCAAGTCTACAATGCTGGTGTTGATGTTTGGGCATCCATATTCACACGACACCTCTGGCGTGTATATCAGGTGAGTATCAAAGCTCTTGCCTGGGAAAGTGAGCCCTTCCAAATTCCACCGTCAACCACCAGGTTCCACTCAACTGAAGACTGGTGCTGCATCCAAGGATCATGAAGTATGGAGAGAAGCTGAAAAGAGAGAATCCAGCAATAATTGTGTGCTGTCCTCAGCAAGGGTTTTGACACAAGCTCGGTTGATGTCAGCTGATTTCTGCTCGAGTAATTTTAGACGGACACCGGAACACAGCATGCGGAGGGCATTGGCGAGTCTGAGTCGCTGGCCATGGTCTTGTTAGTTTTGCACGGCGCAGGCATTACAGTTCCAACGGTGAGACTTAAACCGGCGGTACTGTCAAGGAACTGCCACATGAACTGGAGGCGCACCAGCCATTGCCAAGGACTTTGGTTGTCGTGTCCTCTTTCGCCACCCTGGGTATGATGTTTGTCTTCATGTGCTGTCCCGAGCTCAGGCAAAGCCCAATCGAAAAGGCCTGATTACATCCATTTGCTTAATAACATTTTGTATTTTCCCTTGCTGGTTTTAAAGTGGATATATTTTCTTATTTTTCCAGGGGGCTTAAGCAAAAGGCCTGGTTAAGAGCAGCTGGAGCTTGAGGTCCTGCCGTCATGAGAAAGACCCCGCAGAACTATGGGCTGCTAGTGCTCTTCACGCTGGCAGAGCCTTGGATGCAAGCGGGCGGTTGGTCTCCCTGTCTCGATCACTGGTAGCTGAACTTTGCTGGCTTTCTAATCGCCAGTTTCGGAGGATTTGCGAAGATGGCGATAATAGATGTGATCATTGCTTCCCCCCTACAACTAAATTCAATGAAGCAATGAATACGCTCCCCCAAATGATACATATGCTTGTAGGATAATCTATTCATGAGGGTCCAGAAGCTCCCAAAATTGCGGTAGGGTGGGCTTCTGTACCTACCGTTGCCTGACAGCCTGCGATGATGCAAGGAGTCGGTGATGGTCGGCTTTATTTGCGTGCAGTACACAGCCTGCCTCTCATTTGAGCCACGTGTTTATCTGACAAATTGCACGCCATAGGATTTTGTTTTGATACACGATGCCTCGCTCTCGAGGCGCAGTCCGTGCTGGTCACCTTTGCAATCACCGCAGTGGTAGTGCTGGCGCTGACTCTGTACTCATGCCAAACAAAGTATGACTTCACAGGCTGGTGAGGGAGCGCTGCAGTGCACTGCAAACCGATGCTCATTGTGCAATGTGATGAGGCAGAGTAGGATTCAGGCTTCAGAGAAATCTGTGGGAGAAATCTAGTTTTTTGGATGGGACAGAAGGTAGTTGAAAACCCAGGAGGCTTGCCTAGTATTTTTCTTAGCTGTTCGTAGCTTTTATTGGTTTTTGCTGGGGGCGTTCCCTAGCTTCTCAGCTGTAGCTGGCTTTTGCAAGGTGGCTTTAGTAGCTCGAGGGTTTGTTGTTTGCTGAAGCCGCCATTGCGGCCGTCACTGAAACACAAATGATTGTTGAGCTGGTCCAGCGCAGGCTTGATGCCATACTTCTTCGTGTTCTCCCTCGTGCTGTGTGGCCGCTTGCCCAAGCAGATATCATGCCACACAGGAATACCATCGACCTGCTGGATCCTAGATTTGTTTGTGACAAAGTTATGTCTTACTTCTTGCATCAGGATGAAAATAATCCACTTATTTGTGCAGTGGACGGGCGCAAGCGTGATTTGATCCATTTGGCTGTGGGTCAAAACCAATGGTACCATTTTGAGGCAGAGGTGCACCACCCATTTTTAGTCTATGTTTTTTTGGGGATTGGGATGTTCACTGGCTACGATTTGGCTTTTGACCCATGGCCGTTTGGCTTGGCCGGGTTTTGGGGGGCTCGGAAGGCCTCGGCTTGGCGCTGAGCATCGCCGCGATGTGCGGCGCCAGCCAGAACGGCGCCTTCAGGACGAGTCTCAGAGTGGCCGAGTCATGGGATTTCCTGGTCTTGGGCTTCATTCCGAGATGTTGCAACCCTCAGGAGCATGTACCTCATGTATGCAGCGCTCGGAGCGCTTCTGTTCTCAGGTGGGGGTGTTGGATTGCTTGCGAGTCACCATTGAAGATGGCTAGCCTTCAACACAGTTGTTAGCAGAATCCACGGGAAAGCTCATTGCCGCAGTCATTTGGTGGGATGGACATCAGT
>CAUJNA010000561.1:163855-197437 GCA_963377175.1 Effrenium voratum | reverse complement strand
CGCCCTTGGGTATCTTTCCGCCGGCCCCAATGAGGCGCAGCCCCGGCCACCCTCATGCTCTGCGGGCTGTTTTGTGTTGCAGTTTGGCTACACCCATTTTCAGGCCTTCCGCTCCCAGCTCCCCCAGGACGCTATGTGCGCCTAAATGTGATGCCCCGCCCAGGGCCGCAGCCGCAGCCGCCGCCGCAGATCATAGGCTGACCCGACGACGTAGAGCGCCTCCTGGACGAGGCGGGGCAGCGCACGCAGGAGGTGGAGCGTGGCGCAGCACAGGCCACATAGAGGAGACGGCAGCGGTGGCTGCGGAGGAGGGAGAGGTTGCCGTTGCCGCCGAGGGCGTGGGCGGGGCCTTTGGGTACCTGGGGCCTGGCAGAAGGAGCAGCAGCCCTGGCGCCCACAGCGGGCGAGGTTGCTGGAGCTGGTGCGGCGGGAGTTGGCGCGGCGGCAACGGCGGGGCTGGCCGTGCGCATCGCAGGCGGCGCAGCCTACGGCCTGGCCCGCGGCACGGGCTGGGTGCTGGAGAACACGCTTCCGGCCTCAGCAGGGCAGTGAGGACACAGCCGTGCAGGACGTCCGGTCCGCCAACAACATGAACGACGCCACGCAGCCCCAGCACTTCACGCTGCGCTCCGGCAGCAGCACTTCAGTGCGGAGCATCTGTCTGCCGAGTTCGCCCAGCAGAAACGTGATCCTCCTGTCCGGGGATGAGCTTCGTCGCCTCCGCCTTCTTCGGCTCCGGCTCCTCGGCGTCCCCGAGCGGCGCCGCCTTCGGCGTGACCGCGAACGGGCTGGCGACTCATCCTTGACAACCACGCCGCTGCCAGTGCCCTCCTCCTCCTCATCAACCTCCTCCTTCTCCTGATCAACCACCTGATCCTCCTGATCCTTCTCTGAACCCAGTGACTCTGCCTCAGTCCCAGCCGAACTCCCGGGCAAGCTCCCGCAGCTCAGGACGCCAGAGCCGCCTGCCTCCGCCGAGCTATGACCAGCTGGCCCGAGACATCGAGGCGGCCTAGACTCTCCTTCGCCGTACGAGCGAAAATGAGTGTTGCGCTACATGTAAAGAAGCATGGAGGTAGTCACAGCCGGAGCACAGGATGAGTTGATGCAGAGCCTGGACTACAAGCTGAAAACCAGCAACACAAACTACGTGACCGCACGGCACGACGTGCAGTATTTCCCCAGCTCGCTGAGCTCCTTCTCCCCCGCCACCTCGAGGGTCTGCCGCATTCCGCTGACCAGCGGCACCTCGTTCATCGACCCCGAGTCTATCAAGATCGCCTTCAGAGTCAGAAACACGGACGCCACCAACCCGCTGGCGCCTGCCACTCCGAACCCGCCTGTTTCATCCAGAGGATCCAGGTCTTCGCCAACGGCCAGCACTGCGACGACATTAACTACTACGGCCGCACCGTGGCCGTGCATGACCTGCTGAAGGCCGCGAGTACAACCAGAACAAGGCCGTGGAGGGCTTCGACAAGGTGAACAACTCTCGGACGCCCCGCACGGTGCACCAGAGCGTGCTGCTGCGCCCCACCATGGTGGGCATCCTGCGCTGCGGGAAGATGCTGCCGCCGCAGCTGAACCTGGCGATAGAGATCGAGTTTGCGGACGCCACGACTGCGCTGTGGTCTGAGAACGCCGGGGCGCACCCGGGGGAGCCACGCTGAGCACCGACTTCGAGTTCTGGCCTCACAGGTAGTCCTGGACTCAGCGCTGGTAGAGTCCTTCAACCGCGTGCTCCTCTCAGGAAGGTCGCTTGTGTTCAGCTACCCCACGGTGCACACGCAGCAGTCCACGGTGCCTCTGGGCGTGGCGGAGCACAACGTCACCGTGGCGCGCGCCTTCACGAAACTCATGGGAGCGTTCGTGACTTTTTGGGACAACGACGCGGGCTCTAAGATCCACCTGCTGGCCAACCCGGGGCAGGACGTGGCCCCCATCGGAGCGGCCACGCAGGAAGACAGTCTCCTGGAGTCGCAGATGCAGCTGGGCAGCCTGCAGTACCCGCCTATGAAGGGAGCCTTGGAGCACTTCCACTTCCTCTCGGTCCTTGCGGGGACCTACGACGACACGGTGCGCAACATCGACATCGACCGCGCTGGCTACCTGCGCCACAGTTTCATCGCGGGCTTCCCGACAGAGCGAGTGCCCAAGATGCCCCTCAGTGGCGTCAGCACTCGTTCGGGCAACCTGGCTCGGTTCACTTTCAAGGCGCTCGACGGCACGATGACGGATGTGTTCATCCACCTGATAGCCTATCAGCTGGTGACGCTCTCTGGCACAGGAGCCTCCGTGCTTGACTAGTAAGGATCCATAGCTCAATTGGAAGAGGCTCTGCAGCTCTGAAGCTTACAGACCGCGGGCTCGATTCCACCCGGGCGCGGATCATTCTCTCTCTTTAGAGGGGGTTTCCCAAATGGATTCTATTCTACCTGAGAGGCTCCTGGCACTCGTCCGTCCAGCATTTGACCTCGTCCTGCGAAGGATTCGAAGTCTAAAACGCTGCGTGCAGGCGTGTGGCTGCAAAATAATGACCCCTAGATATGCTTGCAAAATGCCCAGCAGCTGCGTTTCTGCAAGGCGAGCTAAAAAAACAGGGAAAAAAAAGAAAGCCAAGCCAAACCAGCCAGAAAGCCAGCCAGGAGCCAAACCAAACCAGCCAGAAAGCCAGCCAGGAGCCAAACCAAACCAGCCAGAAAGCCAGCCAGAAGCCAAGCCAAACCAGCCAGGAGCCAAACCAAACCACCCAGAAAGCCAGCCAGGAGCCAAGCCAAACCAGCCAGAAAGCCAGCCAGAAGCCAAGCCAAACACTCCGCTCTTCAGCGTGATCTTGGAGAGGATGTCGTCGCCCAGGTGGCGCAGCGCAGGTAGACCTCGTTGTGCGCCATCATCCGGACGAACTCAAAGACCTGCTGCCCGCCGGAGACAAAGCTCGGGCCCAGCATGTGGTCCACGCTGAAGGGCTTGGTAGGAGAGGCGGGCGGCGCAGCAGGGTAGTCCGCGGCATCAGGGAATTGCTGGCGCAGCTCCAGGTCGTTCAGGATGAGCCGGTTGCCGTCATAGGCAACGCTCAGACTGTTTGTGGTCTCGCTATAGGTGGCGGTGGCAAAGTTGGAGCTGATCCAGGCGGCCAACCGTGCGCCAGTGTGCGCGCCTCGGGCAACAACGCCCAGTTCAGCGTGCCCAGCGCGGCGTCAAATCAGTAGAGGTAGCGGCCCCGGTCCGTGGACAAAAAGCTGTCGGCCAGGCGGATCTTGTAGACGGCGAGCCGGGCATCGCTCTGCAAGTGCAGGGACTCTCCCAGGTCGACCTCGAAGTCGCTGTCCAAGCCGGCCACTCTCTTGCGGCTGTCCACGTAGATAGTGGTCATCCTTTTCTTTAGGAACCCGCCCGGCCGGCGGACGACGGGCGGCTGGACGGCTGCGACGGAGGTGCAGCAGGAGATGTTTTCACACTTCGCGTTGATCAGCGTGGAGCTGGCGAACAGCTTCTGGCCCAGGAAGCTGAGCGCCGCTCCCATCGGCGTCTTTTTCAAGTGCAAAACGCTCTTCAAAGCGCTTGTAGAACATTTCATTCCTCGGCTTCAGGTAGTAGACGAAGAGGAAACTGTAGGGTTCCCGCGTTGCCTGCTCATACAGCCGGTACAGCTGCTCCTTTGGCAGCAGGGCGCTCAGCTCCTCAATGACGGCGTCCAGCTCGTGCTGGTTGCGCAGCCTCCAGCAGCAGAGGAATGCATGTTCACCCGCACGGCTGCGCTGATGAGCCTCAGCTTCTGCGAGCTCACCCAGGTACTGATCTGCATGTGCCGGCCCCGGATGAAGAGAGTGTCCAGGGCGCCGTGAGGCTTGTGCAGCTGCGGCGTGTCAGCAAAGTCGTCGATGACTACAAGCACCTGGTACAGTTTCTTCATTTCCAACTTCTTGGACGCCTCCGTGATCTTGCGCTGCTGCTGGATGATGCGCCGCAGCGCCGCCTCGTCCCACTCGTCCCAATACGTCTGCTCCCGCTCTGTGTTCACCCCCAGGTCCTCCTCAATGTACTTCTTGACGGGGATCCAGCCGTCGTCTATGTTGACACTCGGGCTGAAGATGTAAATTCTCTCAAAGACGCCGCGATACTGCTCCAGAATCAGGCTGATCAGAGCCACGGTTTTGCCCGATTTTGATGGCCCGAGGAAGATGCCCGTGCATGGCACCAGGGGCACCACGGGGTCAGAGGGCTGCTTACTGCTATACTCTGTCGTAGGAAACAGCTTGATCTTCCCCATTTCCTTTGCGTTACTTGCCAAATTTGAAGCCGGGAAGCCGGGCGGCGAGTCTGTCAGCGCACTGCTATACAGCAGGGCGCTGACGGAGTTTTCTGGGAGACACCGGGGCAATCCTGTGCCCACGCCAGGATTGAGTGAAGCAATCCTGTGCCCACGCCAGGATTGAGTGGAGCAATCCTGTGCCCGCGCCAGGATTGACGGCAGGGCGTGTGAATGGTGGAAAAAACACTCCGGCAGTTATGCTGCGAGGACAGCATAACTCCCGGACCTTCGGCGCTGGCCCGGTGATGGGTTTTTCGGGCAAAAAAGCGAAGTCGGAATTCCGACCTCGGTGTAGAGCGAAGTCGGAATTCCGACCTCGGTGTGGCGCAGGCTCGGCAGGCTGGAGGCTTCTATGCCGGGCAGGTGGCGCGGCCGGGAGGCTTCTATGCCAGGCAGGTGGCGCGGCAGGGTGGCGCACCGTATGACCGTATGATCCGTATGATCCGTATGACTCGGCGGGCTGGCGTGTCAGGCGGCGCGGCTGGAAACAGGCACCAACCATTTTTTGGTTGCTGCCCGCGTGGAGTTCCGCGTGGAGTTCCGCAGACGCGAACTGCGCGAACTGCGCAGCGACTGCAGCGACAGCTGCAGACTGCGCCGCGCGAAAGCGCGAACACAGAACATAGCACCTCTCTCTTTAGAGGGGGTTTCCCAAATGGATTCTATTCTACCTGAGAGGCTCCTGGCACTCGTCCGTCCAGCATTTGACCTCGTCCTGCGAAGGATTCGAAGTCTAAAACGCTGCATAATGACCGCCTCAGCACTTCACGCTGCGCTCAGGCAGCAGCACGTCCGGCAGCCCCGCAAGCAGCCGCGCCTCCTCTCAGTCTGGTTTCCGTGTTCAGGCGCAGTCCATGGGGCCTGAACCCCGTGGCCCTGCCCCAGGTTTTGCGTTACAAAATGCTATTAGTCCAGTGCCTATGTCAATATAGACACTGGACTAATAGCTTTTGCACGGTTTTGCGCCACAAAAACGCTATTCTTCCAGTGCCTATATCAATATAGACACTGGAAGAATAGTTTTCCTTCGCCGTACGAGTCAAAATGCGTGTATATAAACAAGCATGGAGGTAGTCACTGCCGGAGCCCAGGATGAGCTGATGCAGAGCCTGGACTACAAGCTGAAAACAAGCAACACCAGCTACGTGACGGCGCGGCATGACGTGCAGTACTTCCCCAGCTCGCTGAGCTCCTTCTCCCCCACAACCTCTAGGGTCTGCCGCATCCCGCTGACCAGCGGCACGTCCTTCATCGACCCCGAGTCCATCAAGATCGCCTTCCGCGTCAGGAACACGGACGGCACCAACCCGCTGGCCCCGGCCACGCCCAACCCCGCCTGCTTCGTCCAGCGCGTCCAGGTCTTCGCCAACGGCCAGCGCTGCGACGACATCAACTACTACGGCCGCACCGTGGCCGTGCATGACCTGCTGAAGGGCAGAGAGTACAACCGCAACAAGGCCATGGAGGGTTTCGACGAAGTGAACGACCCGCGCATCGCCCGCGCGGTGCACCAGGGCGGCTACGCGGACGTGCTGGTGCGCCCCACCATGGTGGGCATCCTGCGCTGCGGGAAGATGCTGCCGCCGCAGCTGAACCTGGTGATAGAAATTGAGTTTGCGGACGCCACCGCTGCGCTGTGGTCCGAGAACGCCGGGGCGCACCCGGCGGGGGCCACGCTGAGCACCGACTTTGAGATCCAGAACGTCCGAGTTCTGGCCTCCCAGGTCGTCCTGGACTCTGGGGCCAGCTGCCCTGCAGTGACGTGCGTGCTGTCAGTTGCCTCTCCGTTGTCCAGGACCTCCGGGATGTTGCCCGTGACAGGTCCTTCAAACATGTTTTCTTAGGAGTAGTCGTTACGAATTCGTAACGATGGCGGCCCCCTTGAATCGCTATGGACCAGGATTTTCAGGCAAAATCGATGGAGTCATCTTGTCGTAGCGTGGTCGTGTGATGCTTTGAGGGAAAATATCCCTCAATTCCGTGCTTGGCTACCTGGGCATGAAGTGAGGGAAAATATCCTTCACTTATCCTTCACTTATGATACCTCGCTGTACCGTGGTTATGACGAATTGACCGATGGCGTCGGACACCTTGGTCTGAAAATATCCCTCAATTCCGTGCTAGGCTAGCAGGACAAGAAGTGAGGGAAAGCATCCTTCACTTATGAAATGCGTCGGTCAAAACACTTGGGACACAGTACTGACACCTCGGCCTGTAGCGCATGATGAATTGACCGGCGAAGCTATGCGTTGTGTGCATAGTTTTACAGGACAAAGCTTGTGTCATGGGGCGACACGGGTCATGAGACACCTCGGAGGCTCAAGCGCTACCTTGTCTCATGGGGCGACACGGACCATGAGACACCTCGGAGGCTCAAGCGCTACCTTGTCTCAGCTGCAGCACCCACCAGCGGCCGGGCATTAATGAACCAACCTTGCGCATTAATAAATCAGCCCGTTCCATCTCAAACTTGCCAAGAACGAAGAAGTCCTCTCGGGAACTTGGCCGTTTTGCGCACTTCTCGGCCCAAAAGAGAGCGGTGGCGAAGCGGTGACAAGCGGTGACAATGACAAGCTCGGCGGGATGGAATTCGCCTGTTTTCCGGGCTGAAAGCGCAATCCTGAGCAAAGTGAGTGTCTGGAGCCTGCTTTCGACCGAAAACGAGCGAAACTTGAGGCTCAGGCATCCCACTTGCCGTCTGACGCGAAAAACAAACTTTTCGGAGTTGGCCGTTTTGAGCGCTTTTTGCACCAAAAACGGAGCCAGACGGAGCGGTGACAAAGGCGGTGACAAGTTCGGCGGGCTGACGTGTCGCAAGCCGAAACCTCGGCGGGCTGCCGCGCTCCGAGCCAGGTCCTTGGCTGGCTGTCGGGCCGCGGAAAACCCTGCGACTCCGGAACTCGGGAACTGGTCCGCTTTTGCGCACTTTTTCAACCCAAAAGCAATGCGGTGACAAAGCGGAGGCGAACGGTGACAAGCTCAGCGGGATGGAATTTGCCTGCTTTTCCGGGCAGAAAACGGAATCCAGAGCATGGCAAGCGTCGAAGGCCGCCCTGCGCTCGCTGCCTTCCTCCAGCACCTCCCTGTACTTGAGATGCCGGACGCTGGTCACCGCCTTCTTGGGCACGCCCTTGATCTTGCGCTTCTCCTTGCGAGCGCCGTCGGGCTGGACCGTGAGGATGCTGTACATCTTGGAGCGCAGGCCGACGTACTCGAGGGTCCTGGCAGGGAAGGTCTCGTCGCCGAGCTTGCCCAGCTGCCCCATCACCTCGATGGCCTTGGCCTTGGCGCGCGCCGCTGCCGAGAGTGCGCTCAGGTCCCTCTCTGGGTCCTTGGACTTGCCGAGGGCAACCGTCTTGCAGGGGCCGTTGGGCATGGGCAGCGTCATTGCGGCTGGGTACATGGCGTTGAAGTCCAAGTACGAGATCCAGCTATGCACCCTGCTCCGTGCCCAAGCACCAGAGATGTTCGCCCTGGTGGCTTTCTTCTCTGCTATAGCCGCACCAATCTCCTGGAAAAAGGCACAGTTCCAAGATTGCCTTGTATGGTGCGGTTGGGAAATTAACTTCGCCCACGACATCCAACTCATGCAGACCAAGCTGGTCAAGTTAGAAAAACTCATCGCGGCCCTCCTGGACAAAAGAAAGGTCCTTCGCAAAACACTGGAGCATTGGGTTGCTCATCTGGGCCACCAGCACAGCCCTGCATTACGATCCTGGGCGCCGCCGACCTGCCTAGCCTACCAGGCTCCATGCACTCCATCCAGCCACAACTGTACCCGGCCTTTCGAAAATCTGAAAATAAAGATTTGAAAATGAGCATCGGCCACCTGGCCTTTGGCTTTCGGCCGGCTCCAAAAAAAATTTGGAGGTCGCAGCAGCGCCGTGCACTGCCTTGACGACATCCCGAGCACCAGCAAGCCTACGTGGGTTTGTGGCGGACCCCAACAACCCCTTCACCACCCTGGGGTCGTGTCTCAAACACGTGCAGCCTTTGAAACCCTTTGCAATCAGCTTTCATACCAGGGCCCAGACCGGCGGGTGTCTCTGGACCCGCAGGTCCGTTGACGCGGGCGTGGGCACACTTGTCGTCTGGTATTTTTAACGCATGGACACGCTTGTCTTGCAACCTTGTTTTCCACAAGGGGGGGAACATCTCGCCCCTTGTCCTGGGTGCACCGCAGTCACCTTCCCAGCAACCCGGTAAAAAGGTGTGCGCCGGCTTTTAGGCAGGGTTCTTTGTGGTTTGAGACTGGAGTGCGCGGGACCTTTAACGATGCAGCTGCGGGGCTTCTGACACCCGTCCGTCCAGGAAACGACCTCGTCCTGTGAAGAAATCGAGAGCTAAACGCCATATCGACGTCTCGATATGCTTGCAATTTGCCTCATAGCTGCGTTTCTGCGACCGACGACGACCGACAACCCCGACCTGCGTTGCACGGGGACCGCCGACGACAGGCGACGGCCAGAAGGGGAACCCCGACGACCCATTTCAACACAGGACCGACAACGACCGACCGAGGGGTCCCAGACATCCCAAAAAAAGGGTTCCCAAAAAAAAGGGGTTTCCTTTGAGGGGGCTCGCCTTGCAGAAGCGCAGCTACGGGGCAAATTGGCTCGGTGTCGATATAGTGCAGGCACGGGGCTCTCTGCAGCACTTTAGCTCTCGATTTCTTCGCAGGACGAGGTCGTTTCCTTGACGGACGAGTGCCAGAAGCCGCAGCTGCGAGCTGGAGCTTTGTTGAATGTCCCTTTGTTGAATCTTTTGGCCTTGGCTGTTGAGACTTCCTCGCCTCATAAGTTCCTCCCTACCTGTTAAAGTGCAGTGTGCTGCTGGGCTGAAAAGGGCCGCAATAAACAGGCAAAGCGCTGTGAAGGAACACGAGTTAAAAGACTACCCTTTGCAAGCAACTCAAAGTTAACATCTACACAGACCCCATTGACCAATTAACCGTTAATTAACCCTATAAAACTCCAAGCCCTCTTGAAACCCCAAAAACAAGGGAGCCAAAACGGAGCCAAAAAAACACTTTCCCTTCACCACGAGAAGGCAAGAAGCTGCTTGATGCAAAAGGATTGGAAAAGCGAACAGCAGCAAGATGTTAGTTTTTTGGGACCCGACTCACCTGTTTTTTTGGTGTGTTGGTGTGTTTTTTGGAGCTTACCGTTTTAATGATGTGTTATGTATTCAATAACCTCCAAGAAGCCAGCGACCTTGGGGGTGCTGGTTTCAGGCAAAAGTTTGGGTGGTTGTTTGGAGGCTTTGCTTGGTACAAATACCAAATGTGTGCTTTTGGGGGTAGAAAACTTCCTCTATATAGGCTTATATACTTTTAAAGGTGCTATTTGTTTTGGGGCACTTTCTATGATGCGCCCGAACATGCAAAGTCAGTGGTAGCCCTCCCCTTTGCTTGGAAGGGACAGGGTGGGTTGGCACACGTTGGTATACGTTGGTGTAGAGTATAGTCTTTGGTCTCAGCATGAAAAGTGGGTAACATTCAACGGCGTTGTTTCTTAGTTTTTGTTTTTTTTGGTCTTGCGCTGTGTACGTTGGTTGAAATGGGGTTCCTGAATCCAAGCTGCGCTGCTGCAGTTCAAAAGACATGAACTTGTCCCTGCGGCTTCTCGTGAGAACTTGGGACTTGACTGACCTAAATGTAAACGCTTGTAGAAAATACAGGATACTCACATACAGAAATAGTCTGTGTAATTTGTTGGCGACATGGTGATTTCACGGTGGAGACCGAGTTGAAGATGTTGCATCTTGATGCTGTATTGAATGGCTTGATTTTGTTGAGTTTTCCAGTTTTGTCTTGATGTGTTTGTGCTTTCTGCGGTTCTACGGTTTCCATTGTTGAGATCGATTTGTTCCTTTTTTGCTTTCTGGGTTGCTGGGACATGAAGCAAGGGAAACGGCTGGTGTATGCGTTGGGTGGTTTTTCTGGTGTCCATTTGTCAGTGTCTAAATCCGGATGTTTCTTCCACCAATGGCCGCTGTGGCTCCAAGATCGGCTCTATCCAGCTGACAGCGTGTTTGGCGGAAAAGGCCATGGAACCCATCGAATGGCTCATCATCGGCCATCAGATTTACAAAGGTCTCAAGTTCCCCGGCCTTTTTCTTTGTTGAACTCACTTGGTTTGCATACAACTCTGCTACGGTGACAGCTAGTGGGTGTTCAAATCTCAACCGCTTGCTAAGCCGCTTTTTCCACCACGCAGCAGATTCCAGGTTTGGGATGAAGGTCCAGGAAGCGGCGGCCAAGGACAAAGCCAAAGCAGAGGCGGCAGCCCGAGCTCGACAAGCCGATTTGCTGGACAGAGCCAAGCATCATCAGCTGGACGATGTGGATCTGTGCAACCTTCTTTCGGATTTCTTGGAAGTGAAACCTGGCCTTTTTTGATCTTTTTTGAGTGTTGTGGTCCGTGGTATGTTGTGTCCGGCATGGATGTTACAGCCCAGTTGGGTCTCACCATCTTCATATTTTCAGCATTTTCAGCTTTCTCAATCTTCCAAGGAACTTCGACAGTGATCGCGACGGCCATTTGGGCCAGCGTGAAATCCTGGAGGGCGCCCGACGTTTGAAGGAGGCAGCGTTGGAGACCAAGGATCCTCAAATGCGTCAATGTGTCGTGGACTACTTGAGCCTCCTTGCTTGGGCATTCAAGGTGAACAAAGCCTTGGAGTTGAACATGCGCGAGACGGTGCGGGCTCTGCAGAAGTATATGGAGCCGGGTGAGGAATGCGATCCAAATCGCGTCCAGATCCTTGGACACAAAGTCTGGTGATCGTTGTCGGAGTAGCATATTTTCTGGGAGTTCTTTTTACCATGGCTAGCATAGTGGGTGGTTTGAGAATTAGCATGAATTATATAGCCGAATTGGCCTTGATAATCTCAGGATTGAACTCATTGTCATCTCCTTTATCCGCAACCCACAGAGCCGCAGCCTAGCCCAGAAGCTCGGGGCTGTTGGCGGCAGCCGCAGCGGCAGCGGCATGGGGCCGGAGACCAAGAAAGTACTCCAAGAGGAAGTGGAAGACGCAGTGAAGGAAGGTGTGAAGGAGCCAACTGCTGCTACAAGAAACTAGCCTAAGACGCCAGAAACGCTACTATGGCTATGAAGCACAGATAAACAAAGTCATCGGGTTCTCGGTAGATTCTTGTGGCTTGAGAAAAATGACGAGAGAGAGGAAGCCAACCTTTGTGTTAATGTAAGATTTCTTACTGTTTGAACCTACCTTACTAACCAAGAAACACTTCTTAGCTGGGCAGGACATGTGCAAGGATGTTGCGCAGGAGGCCACTTCAGAAGTTGCCAAGTGTTTCATGGAGAACTTGCCGAGCTTGCTCTTGCCCTGACCTTTCAAGCCTTTAAAAGCTTGGAGAAGCCTTTGTTTGTGCCTGCAGGGTTTCACCGCAGGCTCTTGCTGGGAGTAGGGAATGTGTCCGGTATATGCTGGTCATTTTCCCGGCATTCCACGCACTGCACTGAAAGCTGAGAGAGGAAAAAAGGATAGCGTCACTCCCACTCCCACTCCCACTCCCCGCGGCAGGGTGGGGTGGGGTGGGGTGGGTAAGAGCGCTCGTGGCACACTTGCAGTTATGTGTTCCATGAGTGGCAGGTCGCGTTTACTGCTTACAGCTGCACCGTAAACCCTGAAGCTTAAACCCCAAACCCTGAACACTAAACCCTAAAGCTCTCGAGCACTTCGAAATGGACCAGGGTATGTGGATAAGTTTTTCCCGAATGTAGATGGTTGAGCATTGCTCATCATAGTTTATCAACATGTATTCCAACTAATCATAATTCATTATAGTTTAGTATAGTTTGTTATAGTTTATTTTTAGATTGTTGTAGCTTTTTGCCTTTTCATCATATTTTATGGTATATTATTATGATCTATTATAGTTTATAATAGTTTGTCATAATTCGTCATAGTTTATTATAGATAGTTCATGTTCCAGAGATCCTCAAAGCAGCAAGCCGAAGCTCGGGCCTAACGTGACCTTTTCTTGGTTTTCTGTATTCTGTTTGGCTCTGGGCTGGCATTTCGCGGATGTCCACAGGCTGCGCTTCCAATCCAGCAGCATCTTCAACCTTGCTTTGTTTGTGCATCAAACTGGCACTGCTGACGCCTTTGCTTCCACTGGCTTGTCTGACAGATTCATGTCACGCGTGCAGGCAAGGATGTCGGCATCCAACGAGAGCATATAACGTCAACAGATCCATCAACAGAGAAAACGGCGAGCAGCAGGCAAGCCGAATTCGCTGGGAAATCTTAGTTCGGGAAACGTGCGCGCACCTGGCAACCCAGGCTTCCCCTCCGCTCACATTGCGTCGTTGGGCACGGTGGTGATTGGAAGCCCCCCTTCTTCTTTGGCTAAAAGCGCCGAACCTGTGTACACAGGCACGCGCGCGCTCGCTTACATGGGCTCGCGGACGCTCGCACGCGCAGGCGCATATGCGTGCAAGCGCAGGCAGGCGCTCAGTCAGAGTCATTCATGTGCATGCGCGCGTGTTGAAAAAACTTTTTCAGAAGGCTCTAGGTGGTAAAGTCCAGGTCGGATTTGGGGGGTGCTTTGGGGCTGGGGCTGCTAAACTTTGATCATGAAAAGGATTTGGAAGGCACTCTTGACTTATTTTTTTATTGTCCATGATGGTCCTTTTGTACTAGAAAAAAACATGGTCCATGGTTTTGACTGCCCCGGTCTGGTGTGCGCAACGTGGAAATCATGGTTGACTTGCGTCAACATTCTTGTCTGGACTTTGGAGACCCTTGGGCTGAAGCTTGCGGAGTGTTGGAGCATTTTGTAGCATTGGCCCAAACAAAGGCGCACCTACTCCAGGAGTGCATGCGTGCAACAGAACAGTAAAGGATTCCATGGGCTATGAACGTGAATCGCTTTGCTTGATCCTTGGAAATTAGCCTCGCTTCATCTGGTGGCGGAAATCGTTGCCAAGGTCCTGCAGCACCGCGGTCGGCGGCTTGCTTGGCTTTGGCTCGATGCGCGATAGGTTTGCCTACCTTGTTGAGACAGAGACCCGCCTGGACCATTGTGGTCTTGGCAACCTGTGCGGGCAGGCGCTTGAAGGGAGCACGGCCGGGAGCTTGCTTTAGAGACTTCTGCGTCCGCGCACAGGTGAGCTTAAACCAGGCCTGCGTTGAGCTTAAACCAGGCCCACGTTGCGTCGGCGCCGAATCCAGTTGCCTGCGGGCAAACTTTCTTGCAAATTGCAGCCATCGTTAACAGACAATGAATCAATGAGCAATGCCAATACACTTTTGCCCCACCCTGGCTGCATGAGCGTTTCGCTTTGGACCTTCCGCAATTTGAACGCGCTTGACTGGACTTTTCTTTTTGCCGTTTTAGCGAGTAGATGTGGCAGGTGAGTGGCAAGATAGTGCTTCCGCTGACATGTTCCGCCCCGAGCGTGGCGTTCGGCCAACCGCGCAGCTTCGCACTCTCGTGGCAGATGATTGCTTTAGAGAGCAAGTGCCCTTTGGCGCCCCGCGGGTTTTCTTGGTCGCAACAAGGCATATCAAAACCTTTTGAGAACTAGAATTCAAAGACATTTGGGCGCTTTTTGAACCGGCGCTGATGGATGCACTTCTGGATGTGCGGTTGCCAATTCTGCGTTTGTTTGAATGGAGGTAGGCCAGCTCTCGTTGATGGGAAACAACGCGGCGAGCGGAAGTCCCTTTTGTGGCTGCCAAGGCGCCAGTGTAGGATGTGACAGCCCAAAGATGTATATGGCTGTGGGTCAAAACCAATGGGATCCTTTTTGGGGTAGGTGCACCACCCATTTTAGTCCATTTTAGTGGGGATTGGGATGTTCACTGAAGGTACGGGATTTTGACCCTTGGCCATATTGAAACACACCTGTGGCTCATCAGACAGCACCTATTGATGCGTATGGAGGGCTTTTGTTTTTGAGCTCGGAAACGCTCAGCAAAGATCTCAGCGTCTGGTTCACTTCGCTTGCGCAGGGACGATGGGCGAATGTAGCTGAGGGCACCTTTTCCCGTGCCGTGGTAAGCACTGCCTGCTGCTGCGCCCGGATGAGATGCGCGAAGAAATTGGCCGAGCGAGCGCGGGCTCCTCTTCTAAACTCAGCGTCTGGTTCAGTTTGGCTCTTGTGCAGGGGAAGGGCAAATGCTGAGGCCAAGTTTGCTCGTGCCTTGGTGAGCGCGTGCTGCGCCCGGATCGCCCAGTCAAAGCTAGTTGGTATGGGTCACGACATACCGCTGAGATGGTGTTCTCTGGCAGAAACAATCCCAACTTTTAATGAAGCTTCAGTTAGCGCGTTGTTGGGCGCTTGAACCTGGAGCAATGAAGCCAGGACGATTTAGCGCTGGTAATCGACATGGCAATATTGTTGTTCATGTTGTCGATATAGCGGTGCTTAGATGTGCAACAAATTTTGCTGAGCAGGCGCTGGCTCCTCTTCTGAACTCAGAAACGCGCAGAAAGGGCTTTGGAGGCAACGATCGCGTGCACTTTTTTCAGCTATTGGCCACGATCAGTTGGCGCATGTCAGGCGCGTTTGGAAGCTTCGTTAGATCGGGAGCAGGCGGCACGCTTGCTTTTCACCTCTTCGATGCGCACCAGCGTCAAGTTTGCTCAACTCGGCATCCAAGCCGTCAACGGCTGAGTCACGGAGGTTGCTGTGCTTGGGCTGAAAACATATTGAGCAACTCCTAATTATCCATGTGGCCAGAGAGATTGCCTAGAGAGTTTTTCATCTGCCGCACCCAAATGCGGGCTGGGCGCTGAGTCTGAAGATGTGAAGCACGTTTGTGTGTCATGTGAGCAAGGAATGCAGCTGCATCCAACTGCGAGCCCTTTGCCCCTCGCGTGCCACTCGCAACTGCGAGTTTGTGGCACAGGCTTTGACTCAACCTCAGCTCGTGCTAGCTTGAGCTATCTTAAACCCAGCAATGGTCCAGTTCTGTTGGCAGATGAAATGCGATGATTAGATTCTGAGCACCCGTGCCTCCAGTGCAAATCTGGCGCCGGCCAGTTTTGGCCGCTTCAGGCTTCAACTCGTTGAGGTAGGTTTTCTTGTGGCAAATTGGTCTGACCCTTGAGTTTCGACTCTTTGGACAAAGTGTTTCACCATCAAGGGCCAAGATGATTTTCTTATTGCAAGTAGGCCAACCGAGCTTTGAAACGAGATGAACTTGTAGGCTTTTTTCCCTAGATCGAGCCGCGAGTGCTGCACTCAGATTTGCCACCGCCCGTAGAGCTGTGTAGCGACTCGCTCTGGCTGACGCAAGCGTGTGGCCCCGGCTTTCTGCGTGCCAGCTTTCAGGTTTCCAAGTTCAGTGCTCGCCGGAGGCTGGACACCTAAGAAGCTTTAGGCCAAGTAGGGCCGGCGCAAGACCGCGGATGAGACTCTGAGAAAGATGTGGTGTCGATAGGCACGTCTGTGCGTGAGTGAGGGAGCAAAGAAGGCAGGTGCAACCAAGCGCGCCCAGCTCGCTCGATTTGCACTTCCATTTCCGGCTCTCCGGGAATCGGCTCGGCCTGCTGCTGAAGCCCTTGGTTGGCGTTGCCTGACTCAGAGCGTTGAACAGATCCAGATATTAACATTGGCTCGTATAACATTTAACTGCTAACTATTGCTTGGATGGCAGGTGTGTATCTCTGAGCATTTTAATCTTTGATAGACTCAACTTTCTCTAATGGTTCCTAGACTCAAGTTAGATCGCTAGCATTCGGGCTTTAATTATTGCTGTGTGTCGATGGTTATGAAGAGGTCTGATCGCTGGAATGGTAAATTCGATAATTCTTTCTTCTACAAGCAGTTATCTTTGTGGCACAGAAGCACATGTTTGGTCAAGCAACAACTGCCAGTGGGATATAAGTATTATAGACAAGGTTGAAATTTGAGGCTCACCCGCAAAAGTCACCTTTTCGATCTTGGGCTTTTGGAAGCTCTTGAGCATGGCCAAGGCACAGAGATTACACCCTGTGAGGGAGGGGTCACATACCTGAGACCAAATTTGCAGGTTTTTAGCACCCTCCTTTTGAGTGCTAAGCCCAAGCTTTGAATCTTGGAGCTACAGAATCCTAACTGATCCCTATTGCCATGCCATGCGTGTCTGGCACGCATGGCGCAAAAAAGGCCAAAGCCACGAGGAAAGGGCTCTGGGAGATTTGTGAAGACTTCTAATGAGCTTGGAAGACTGTGCTTTAGCGCCCGTGCGGCCGGGTGAAGCGGGTCTATGTTGTGCCGGTCGATACGCGCGCTTTGCCGGTTGCCCGGTCGCCCGGTAGCCTGGTAGCCCGCTAAACGTGGAGTCCGGAGCCCGGTATATAGGCTCTGAAGCTGTTGAACACAACATGGGCGGCTTATTTAACATGGCTCATCGAAAGCTCTGTAAAGCATGACCATTGGTTTAAGCACTATGATATTTCAACATGGGAAAGGATACCCATAGGGCCGAAGGGAGTATTGATCAACCCCTGCTTAGACTTCGGTGGCCGAAGTTTCTGAGTCGGAGACTTTGCAAGCAGGAAATGGCCAGTTTTTGGCCGGCGCAGGGCACTTTTGTAGATGGGCATTTGCAGGGAGTACATGGCTCTGCCTTCGCGCCCCAAATCAGGTCACCGCATCGGCGACATTTTTATTTTTTATTTTTTATTTTGATCAGATGAGCCCAGCCTTTTGCCCACCTGGCTCTCATTTTTCGGGTCCGAGCTTTTGACTTCTTGAGCTCGACTCTAAGCCCAAAGCTAACTCGAGGACACATAAGGACTTCATCTTGGCTAGCGACCTGGGTCTGTCAGTTTTTCCTCTCGAAGGCGCGGTCCGTGAGCTCAGCCTTTTGCCCGAAAGCTCTGGCTCCGATGGCGAGCCCCGAGAGCGAGCCGCGCGACAGGGCCGCCATGCCTGACTGCCTGAACCGCACCGTCTGATCGCCGATCTGTGCCAGTTCAAGAGGCACGGCCATCGCCAACGCGTCTAAACCTCGTGACAAATCTGCGACCAAGGAGCGACTGACGCACGCGGTGTTCGATGTGTTGGCAAGCCCAACCATGATATCAGCGTCCCAAGTCAAATGAAGGTACCGTTAGAAGGCGTCATGAGACACGTCATTGTCAGAATGAGCGCCCCAGGGTTGATGCTTGCATTGCTCAAGGAAGGGCAGCGCAGCTCAGCCAGACAGCTTGATGGTTGCTGGAACCTGGCAATACATCTTGGGGCGCAGGGAAGTCGATTGACTTATCTCAAGCATTGCAGCCCCGGCTGAATCTGGGCGCGGAAGTAGTCGGGTCACGCGCAAGAGTTGTCGAGTTGCCGTGACCTGGGCGCTGAGCTGTGGGGGTTCCAGCGACACGCGGCTTGAGTTGCAGTTTCTCCAAGTGCAGTGACGCATCAGAAGTGATCACGCAGACAGATGCAAAGTCTTAGTGCTCCAATGCCACAAGCGTCACTTCCCAGTTGAGACTCCGAAGCTGCTTTGCTGCCGAGGTCCAGCCCAGTTTAAATGTCACCCAAAGGCCCGTGAAGGCGCCGAAGGGACTCGAAAAAGAACATCCTCTTGGGCTCACTCGATCGAGCTCGTTGAGAAGATCATCGAATGCCTTGGATGGCGGCTTTCCGCTTGTTCTTTTTTCCGAAAAACGTGAAAGCCCAGCCAACACGCAAAAACCAATGGCAATGGGTTGATCCCATAGCCGGGAGCCAGAGGCCGGCGCAGATCCGGCGATGCCCTTCGGCGGATGCCCAGGAAAAGTGAGGTTGATTTGTCGTGAGCGGTTTCCTCTCAGCTGAAGAAAGGGAGAAAAACACGCCGGCGCCCTTCTCAGGTGAGGTATTCGGCCCGTAAGTTGAAGGAACAGTGAAGCTCGTGCTGTTTGCATGAAAGGCTTGCCAGGTGTGCGGTGCAACATCTGCCTGGTTTTGAACTTCATTGTGAAGAGAGTGAAATGATGACCTTGATGCAATGTCCTTTTGTTACCCGAAGCAACACTGTTGCAAAGATGAGGGCCCAGACAGTGTCGCTGCTGCGGGCCCTTGCTCTGCAGCAGGGGCTGCCTCAGTGTTGTTCAGGAGTCGGAGTTTTCGCAGGGCTCAGCATGAACTTGCCGGCTTGCGACGAGCTCTGACTCCATCAGAAGCCCTATGGACCAACCGTGGACTCCTCATTTTTTTGCCACGACTTCAGATCACGCATCTCACAGGAGATTCTTTGCAGGGCTTTCGCCTGTAGATCGGCCGTTGTGCGCACGTCAATCGTGCGAGGCCGAGCAATCCGCAAAAAGACCCAGGTCCTACTCTAAGACCCAGTTGGGTGTCTTAATAGAAATCGGACCCCTAAAAAATGGCTGGCTTCCCCCTTTGTTTCCCCTTTTGCAACCAGCTTGCATTTATGCCTTACTTATCCTTTCCTCACGTCTACTTTCCTGAGGTTTTGTTTTGCAGCAGTGGACAGACAAGACGCATAGCATTTGCTGATCATGATGCCGAACCTTTCCTCTTGCAGCCGTTTGAAGCTCTCAAGCTCCACCTTGCCCGTTTCGGACACTTCGACATCAGCAATGCTGTGTGCTCTTGTGTCTATGATTACCGCCAGTGTCGTGTTGGCAGACACTACCCCCCAGGAGAGCAAAGGCGCCTGTGCCTTGCAGACGAAGATGAAGAAGGAAGAATCAGCGAAGGTCATGTGCAGCGCGCATGAGGTCATGTGCCCTGATCCCACAACCGGGACCGACAGCTGCCACCCGATGAGCACAGGCTGCCCAGTCACATGTGCAGCAGGTGAACAGGTGTGCCATGTTCCAGCGACGTGCGATACTTGCAGTGGCTACAGTTACTGCTCGTCCTACAGCTGCCCCGTCTATTGCAGCAATGACGAAGTGATGTGCCACGACGCCACAACAATGACAGACAGCTGCCACCCAAAGAGCGCAGGCTGCCCAATCACATGTTCTACGGGGGAGCATGTATGCAATACGCCACCATCTTGCGAGACTTGTGATGGCTACAACTGGTGCTCTTCACACCCTTGCCCAGTATACTGCGCCGCCCACGAAGTAATGTGCCATGACCCCATGACCATGACGGACAGCTGCCACAACAAAACTGCAGGCTGCCCAGTCACATGTCCTGCCGGGGATCATGTGTGCCATAGCCCGCCTCCCTGCGAGAATTGTGATGGCTACAACTGGTGCTCTTCATACGCTTGCCCGGTGTACTGTGCAGCCGACGAAGTGATGTGCCACGACTCCACGACCATGACGGACAGCTGCCACCCGATGAGTACCGGCTGCCCAGTCACATGTGCAGCAGGTGAACAGGCGTGCCATGTTCCAGCGACGTGCGATACTTGCAGTGGCTACAGCTACTGCTCGTCCTACAGCTGCCCCGTCTATTGCAGCAGTGACGAAGTGATGTGCCACGACTCCACAACAATGACAGACAGCTGCCACCCAAAGAGCGCAGGCTGCCCAATCACATGTTCTACGGGGGAGCATGTGTGCAATACGCCACCATCTTGCGAGACTTGTGATGGCTACAACTGGTGCTCTTCACACCCTTGCCCGGTATACTGTGCAGCCGACGAAGTGATGTGCCATGACCCCATGACCATGACCGACAGCTGCCACCCGATGAGCACAGGCTGCCCAGTCACATGTGCAGCAGGTGAACAGGTGTGCCATGTTCCAGCAACGTGCGATACTTGCAGCGGCTACAGCTACTGCTCGACCTACAGCTGCCCCGTCTATTGCAGCAATGACGAAGTGATGTGCCACGACTCCACAACCATGACGGACAGCTGCCACCCAAAGAGCGCAGGCTGCCCAGTCACATGTCCGGCAGGGGACCATGTGTGCCACTCGCCACCATCTTGCGAGACTTGTGATGGCTACAACTGGTGCGCTTCATACCCTTGCCCGGTATACTGTGCAGCCGACGAAATAGTGTGCCATGACCCCATGACAATGACGGACACCTGCCACCCAATGAGCAGTGGCTGTCCAGTGTGAGCGTGTTCGCGTGTTGCGCTGAAGTACGTATCCATATCCGGAGTGCCATGGCCAGAAGTAGTCCATGTGCACCCTTATACTCTTGAGCGCTAGGTTTGAACTTTTGACAGCGAGGTTCCCACATGCGAACTTTAGCTAAGTCTCTGCCATTACCACTGGCTTCACAATTGATCACAGACACACTCGATATTTGGTGTACGTGGTCATGGCAGTGTTGCATGCTAGCGTTGACCACAAGGAGGAGTCAGCTAAGTTGGGGTAACCGACTTCAGCGACCTTCCGGGGTGCTTCTCCGCTTCAGCGTTCGAAGTGTGGATCTGCTTTTGCTATGAGAAAAGGAGGTTGTGTTCAAGGGTAACGTCAGAAACAAAGGTCATTTCCCTTCTGGGCTAGGCTGCGGCTCTGTGGGTTGCCGATAAAGGAGATGACAATGAGTTCAATCCTGAGATTATCAAGGCCAATTCGGCTATATAATTCATGCTAATTCTCAAACCACCCACTATGCTAGCCATGGTAAAAAGAACTCCCAGAAAATATGCTACTCCGACAACGATCACCAGACTTTGTGTCCAAGGATCTGGACGCGATTTGGATCAAACTGGCCGCTTCAGGCTTCAACTCGTTGAGGTAGGTTTTCTTGTGGCGAATTGGTCTGACCCTTGAGTTTCGACTCTTTGGACAAAGTGTTTCACCATCAAGGGCCAAGATGATTTTCTTATTGCAAGTAGGCCAACCGAGCTTTGAAACGAGATGAACTTGTAGGCTTTTTTCCCTAGATCGAGCCGCGAGTGCTGCACTCAGATTTGCCACCGCCCGTAGAGCTGTGTAGCGACTCGCTCTGGCTGACGCAAGCGTGTGGCCCCGGCTTTCTGCGTGCCAGCTTTCAGGTTTCCAAGTTCAGTGCTCGCCGGAGGCTGGACACCTAAGAAGCTTTAGGCCAAGTAGGGCCGGCGCAAGACCGCGGATGAGACTCTGAGAAAGATGTGGTGTCGATAGGCACGTCTGTGCGTGAGTGAGGGAGCAAAGAAGGCAGGTGCAACCAAGCGCGCCCAGCTCGCTCGATTTGCACTTCCATTTCCGGCTCTCCGGGAATCGGCTCGGCCTGCTGCTGAAGCCCTTGGTTGGCGTTGCCTGACTCAGAGCGTTGAACAGATCCAGATATTAACATTGGCTCGTATAACATTTAACTGCTAACTATTGCTTGGATGGCAGGTGTGTATCTCTGAGCATTTTAATCTTTAATAGACTCAACTTTCTCTAATGGTTCCTAGACTCAAGTTAGATCGCTAGCATTCGGGCTTTAATTATTGCTGTGTGTCGATGGTTATGAAGAGGCTGGAATGGTAAATTCGATAATTCTTTCAGCGACCTGGGTCTGTCAGTTTTTCCTCTCGAAGGCGCGGTCCGTGAGCTCAGCCTTTTGCCCGACAGCTCTGGCTCCGATGGCGAGCCCCGAGAGCGAGCCGCGCGACAGGGCCGCCATGCCTGACTGCCTGAACCGCACCGTCTGATCGCCGATCTGTGCCAGTTCAAGAGGCACGGCCATCGCCAACGCGTCTAAACCTCGTGACAAATCTGCGACCAAGGAGCGACTGACGCACGCGGTGTTCGATGTGTTGGCAAGCCCAACCATGATATCAGCGTCCCAAGTCAAATGAAGGTACCGTTAGAAGGCGTCATGAGACACGTCATTGTCAGAATGAGCGCCCCAGGGTTGATGCTTGCATTGCTCAAGGAAGGGCAGCGCAGCTCAGCCAGACAGCTTGCCTGGCAATACATCTTGGGGCGCAGGGAAGTCGATTGACTTATCTCAAGCATTGCAGCCCCGGCTGAATCTGGGCGCTGCAGTAGTCGGGTCACGCGCAAGAGTTGTCGAGTTGCCGTGACCTGGGTGCTGAGCTGTGTGGGTTCCAGCGACACGCGGCTTGAGTTGCAGTTTTTCCAAGTGCAGTGACGCATCAGAAGTGATCACGCAGACAGATGCAAAGTCTTAGTGCTCCAATGCCACAAGCGTCACTTCCCAGTTGAGACTCCGAAGCTGCTTTGCTGCCGAGGTCCAGCCCAGTTTAAATGTCACCCAAAGGCCCGTGAAGGCGCCGAAGGGACTCGAAAAAGAACATCCTCTTGGGCTCACTCGATCGAGCTCGTTGAGAAGATCATCGAATGCCTTGGATGGCGGCTTTCCGCTTGTTCTTTTTTCCGAAAAACGTGAAAGCCCAGCCAACACGCAAAAATCAATGGCAATGGGTTGATCCCATAGCCGGGAGCCAGAGGCCGGCGCAGATCCGGCGATGCCCTTCGGCGGATGCCCAGGAAAAGTGAGGTTGATTTGTCGTGAGCGGTTTCCTCTCAGCTGAAGAAAGGGAGAAAAACACGCCGGCGCCCTTCTCAGGTGAGGTATTCGGCCCGTAAGTTGAAGGAACAGTGAAGCTCGTGCTGCTTGCATGAAAGGCTGGCCAGGTGTGCGGTGCAACATCTGCCTGGTTTTGAACTTCGTTGTGAAGAGAGTGAAATGATGACCTTGATGCAATGTCCTTTTGTTACCCGAAGCAACACTGTTGCCAAGATGAGGGCCCAGACAGTGTCGCTGCTGCGGGCCTTGCTCCGCAGCAGGGGCTGCCTCAGTGTTGTTCAGGAGTCGGAGTTTTCGCAGGGCTCAGCATGAACTTGCCGGCTTGCGACGAGCTCTGACTCCATCAGAAGCCCTATGGACCAACCGTGGACTCCTCATTTTTTTGCCACGACTTCAGATCACGCATCTCACAGGAGATTCTTTGCAGGGCTTTCGCCTGTAGATCGGCCGTTGTGCGCACGCCAATCGTGCGAGGCCGAGCAATCCGCAAAAAGACCCAGGTCCTACTCTAAGACCCAGTTGGGTGTCTTAATAGAAATCGGACCCCTAAAAAATGACTAGCTTCCCCCTTTGTTTCCCCTTTAGCAACCAGCCAAAAGGGGTTTCGGATCCCCTTTAAACACCAACCCAACTCGCCTTTATGCCTTACTTGTCCTTTCCTCACGTCTACTTTCCTGAGGTTTTGTTTTGCAGCAGTGGACAGACACGACGCATAGCATTTGCTGATCATGATGCCGAACCTTTCCTCTTGCAGCCGTTTGAAGCTCTCAAGCTCCACCTTGCCCGTTTCGGACACTTCGACATCAGCAATGCTGTGTGCTCTTGTGTCTATGATTACCGCCAGTGTCGTGTTGGCAGACACTACCCCCCAGGAGAGCAAAGGCGCCTGTGCCTTGCAGACGAAGATGAAGAAGGAAGAATCAGCGAAGGTCATGTGCAGCGCGCATGAGGTCATGTGCCCTGATCCCACGACCGGGACCGACAGCTGCCACCCGATGAGCACAGGCTGCCCAGTCACATGTGCAGCAGGTGAACAGGTGTGCCATGTTCCAGCGACGTGCGATACTTGCAGTGGCTACAGTTACTGCTCGTCCTACAGCTGCCCCGTCTATTGCAGCAATGACGAAGTGATGTGCCACGACGCCACAACAATGACAGACAGCTGCCACCCAAAGAGCGCAGGCTGCCCAATCACATGTTCTACGGGGGAGCATGTGTGCACTACGCCACCATCTTGCGAGACTTGTGATGGCTACAACTGGTGCTCTTCACACCCTTGCCCAGTATACTGCGCCGCCCACGAAGTAATGTGCCATGACCCCATGACCATGACGGACAGCTGCCACAACAAAACTGCAGGCTGCCCAGTCACATGTCCTGCCGGGGATCATGTGTGCCATAGCCCGCCTCCCTGCGAGAATTGTGATGGCTACAACTGGTGCTCTTCATACGCTTGCCCGGTGTACTGTGCAGCCGACGAAGTGATGTGCCCCGACTCCACGACCATGACGGACAGCTGCCACCCGATGAGTACCGGCTGCCCAGTCACATGTGCAGCAGGTGAACAGGTGTGCCATGTTCCAGCGACGTGCAATACTTGCAGTGGCTACAGCTACTGCTCGTCCTACAGCTGCCCCGTCTATTGCAGCAGTGACGAAGTGATGTGCCACGACGCAACAACAATGACAGACAGCTGCCACCCAAAGAGCGCAGGCTGCCCAATCACATGTTCTACGGGGGAGCATGTGTGCAATACCATCTTGCGAGACTTGTGATGGCTACAACTGGTGCTCTTCACACCCTTGCCCGGTATACTGTGCAGTCGACGAAGTGATGTGCCATGACCCCATGACCATGACCGACAGCTGCCACCCGATGAGCACAGGCTGCCCAGTCACATGTGCAGCAGGTGAACAGGTGTGCCATGTTCCAGCAACGTGCGATACTTGCAGCGGCTACAGCTACTGCTCGTCCTACAGCTGCCCCGTCTATTGCAGCAATGACGAAGTGATGTGCCACGACTCCACAACCATGACGGACAGCTGCCACCCAAAGAGCGCAGGCTGCCCAGTCACATGTCCGGCAGGGGACCATGTGTGCCACTCGCCACCATCTTGCGAGACTTGTGATGGCTACAACTGGTGCGCTTCATACCCTTGCCCGGTATACTGTGCAGCCGACGAAATAGTGTGCCATGACCCCATGACCATGACGGACACCTGCCACCCAATGAGCAGTGGCTGTCCAGTGTGAGCGCGTTCGCGTGTTGCGCTGAAGTACGTATCCATATCCGGAGTGCCATGGCCAGAAGTAGTCCATGTGCACCCTTATACTCTTGAGCGCTAGGTTTGAACTTTTGACAGCGAGGTTCCCACACGCGAACTTTAGCTAAGTCTCTGCCATTACCACTGGCTTCACAATTGATCACAGACACACTCGATATTTGGTGTACGTGGTCATGGCAGTGTTGCATGCTAGCGTTGACCACAAGGAGGAGTCAGCTAAGTTGGGGTAACCGACATCAGCGACCTTCCGGGGAGCTTCTCCGCTTCAGCGTTCGAAGTGTGGATCTGCTTTTGCTATGAGAAAAGGAGGTTGTGTTCAAACAAGGGCAACGTCAGAAACAAAGGTCATTTCCCTTGAGTCGACCAATTGCTCAGAACAACAGTCAGTGGTGATGACAGCCGTTGTGATCACCAACCCCTTTTTCTATGTTGGACAGTTTTTCCCCTTTAAAAGAGTTGGCAAAAGGGGGCTATCCTTGCCACTTTCTTCCTCGATCAACGCGTGCACGCGCCGAAAGCCCGCGTGAACCTTTCGCCGGGCAATCGATTTAACTTGCTCGCCGCGTGCGCCCAACATCCCGTTGCCTAGCGAATCCATTGCACTGGGTGTTGCTAGATGTGCTGGACACCAGCACAGAGCCATCTCAAAGCAAAGACAAGATGGATCCGGCGAAGGGACTCGACCGCCGACTCAACCAAATTGTTGCCAGGAGCTAAGGCAACCGGAGAGCGTGAAAATGCCAAGGATGGGCACCTGCCGTGTGCCGTGCTCCGCCAGCTTTCGATTTAACTTTCTCTCGCGGTGTGCCACCATTGCCGAGCGGATCCGCTGCCACTGGGCGATAGATCAGCAAACTGACTCAACCGCTTGCTGCGAGCTGCAATTTGCTGCTTGCCAATGAGCAAGCGACCTGAGAGCTGAGGCAAAATATGGCGGAGAGGCACCCGCGTTTTGAGTTTGGGCTCTACCAGCTTTTTTTATTGCCCCTCGTTTTTGCACAAAGAGTTAGCTCGATCTGATGTCGCATGCGAGAAGCAGCTCTCAAGTCTCGACACCAGCAAACGCAGACAGAAGAACAGTGCTCTTGGGCAGAATTGTTGATTTCCGGATCCCAGTTTGAGTTTCTAGGAAAACTGCCTTATCGCACGCAATGACGGACATTTGGGCAGAAGGCCGGGCCGTTTCGGAAGTCTGGGCATGGAAGGAACTCCATGCTTACGAACGAGCGGCCTGAAACAAGGTCCCTCAAAGTGAACATTGTGAGGGCAAGCTTTCTTTGCAAAGTGGTTGTTTCCCCCGGTTGCCCCCAGAGTTCCACCATCGACCGGATGGGTCTAGCGAATCCCGAGTCTAAATGTGAGCCCAGCCTCTGGGAGCTGATTTTCTCCGGAGCTCCGGGACTGGGCGTCGGGGACTGGAAGGAATCTGAGAGCTGAAATGCAAAGCCGCTGGTGGTCTTTGGCATCGGTGCTCACAATTGTGTTCACCGTATGGCTCAAAATATGACCACTGCAGCTTCTTTTCTTCTTAGTCCTTTCCTTGAGTGACCTTTTTTTTTTTTTGGACCACGACAGCGTCACATGGCTGTGGGTCAAAACCAATGGGATCCCATTTTGGTTGGTAGGTGAATTCACCACCCATTTTAGAACCTATTTCAGTGGTTGGATTGAATCAGATGTTCACTGGAACAACGATTTGGATTTTGACCCATGACCATGTAAGGGGGGGTTCCCAAACGGAGGGTGCACCTACCAAAATGGGATCCCATTGGTTTTGACCCCACAGCGTCACCTCCTGGGTGGTTTTCCGATGCGCGCCGAGCTTCTCGATGTCGGAGGCTTCACCTCGGCGCAGTCGGCCCGGACGCCGAGGTGCAGGGAGGTGCAGGGAGGTGGGGCCAACTTGGTCGAAAAACCATTTTTCTTTCGTGGAAACCGGGTGTAGGGGACTCTAGATGATTCGAAGGGAAACTGCAAGGAAGTCGATCTTTCTTTTTGGGATCCCAAATGGGGAGACGGCCACATGGTAACGAACCAATGCAACCGTAGAGTTAAAAGTCGGGATACACAAAGGGGGCGGTAACCGATCAACGCTTCCCCTTCGTTGAAGCAGGGAAACTAAAGGAAATCGTCATTTTTTGGGTACAAAGCCGACTAGTTTGACACATGTCATTCAGCTTCTGCAGAAAGTCCAAACTTGTCACGAAGAATCAGCTCAGCAATTGTCCCCCCCTGGAAAGAAATTTCAAGTAACCTCCAGTGGCCCAATTCGGTAAATACATCCTATTTTAGTACGGGGTCGACATCATACCCTGAAGGGCATTTGGAGTGGGGGAAAGATAAAGAACAAATTGCCACACTTCCTTTCAGTTTCATGTCCCTTCAGCTAGATACTCCAAAGTCCTTGGGTCCGCAGCTTCGTGCCATTCGAAAGTGCTCACGTGATTCCCGATTTTTGGGAGCACCATTTCTTCGCTGAATCGAGATTTCGTCCAAAACCCCAAGGCCTTGATTTTGGGAGCATAGGTGTCCTTTTCAGTTGATTTGGTTGAAAAACAGAGGGCGATCCCTGGTTTACCTGGTGGTTCAATTAACTACCAGGGCCATCTATTTTCCCAAAAAGGACACCTATGTTGGGAGAATTTCCAAACGCCCGAGCGAGTCTTCCTGTCTTCCGGATCCGCCCATCCGCTCTGTGAGCTGCCCAGTCATCCCCCAAAGGCGCTGAAGGAGGAGCGCTTCTTCGATGGGGTGCAGCACACACCTCGGAGAGCCGAGGGCAAAACGGCGATTGGAGTTGGGGTTGGAGGGGGGGGTTTGTTGGACCTAGCACAACATAGTCCTTTGTTTGGACAAGGATACATGTGGCCCTTGACTTTGGGTTCAGCCGGAGAGACCGCCAAAAATGTGTAGGATTCTTTTTCGACTGGAGCCACTTTTGTTGGTCTCTTCACTCCCGAAGTGAAATCCGCGTCAAACAAAACAGCTTCTGGATTCCCAACTTGGGGGGTTGTTTCGTGAGATCCAAAGATAGCACCTAGGGCTGAGGAAAGAAGCCGATCTTTTGTTTGGGTCCTTTTTGGTTAAACGCTTCCCCCCCACAAGAAATGTGGATGAACATGTGAATCAAAGCTTACTAGAAGGGTCTTCCAAAGGGCTCTTCCGTGCTTGGAGATTTAAGCGAAGCAAGTTATACAAGCGAATTTGCAACTGGGGTCACTGGGGGATAGTTCCCTTGCAAACCACAGTAACCAGCTTCCGGTGCTTGAACATCCAAGCGAACACGCAGCCACATTGCAAGCTGTTTGTTCATGCTCTTGTTCAATGAGCAAAGTTGGCCAAGTGAGCGAGTCTCAAAAGCCGCCCTCCCTCCCAAAGTTCTCCTGTTTCACATTTAAAACCAATGTAACCAGGGAAAAAGCTCATCAACCAAAGACATGGTTCCTTGCATCTTCTCTGTTTTTTGGGGTGTCTGCTTAAAATGGTTTCGTTTTTTTTTTTTTTTTTGGGGGGGGGGCGGGGTGTCTGCTTAGAATCTCCGGTAGGCCTTGGTTTCGGTTTTCCTTCGGGGTCCATGGGACGACCTCTCCAAGCCGCCGGGCGCCGCTCGTAAGCGAGTGATCCATGGCTGGAAGCCGGCGAGGTTCATCAACTCCTGCATGGAGGCGTACGCCAAGGCCTGGCGGGCTGCCTGGATTTTTTTTTTGAATCTACGGGAAAGACAAGGTTTTCCTGCGGAGGTGCTTTTTTCTTCCTTGTGGCCGGGTTTCTGACATAATTTTTGGTGGCTGGCACTGCCCTCCCGCCTCCGCTCTCCCCACATGTCCGGTGTTTGGTGCAATCAGACTCTCGAGGCAAGGGTGTTCTTTTCTTTTTGGCCTAGGCCTGGCACAGGGCTAAGCCTGGCAGGTGGTTGGTTGGTTGGTTGGTTGGTTGGTTGGTTGGTTGGTTGGTTGGTTGGTTGGTTGGTTGGTTGGTTGGTTGGTTGGTTGGTTGGTTGGTTGGTTGGTTGGTTGGTTGGTTGGTTGGTTGGTTGGTTGGTCGGAGGCTCGGTAGGTTTGGGTAATCCGCTTAGGGTTGGTTCAGGCCCGGCATCGTTTTAACATCCTCAGCATCGTTTTCAACATCCTCAGCATCACCAGCTTTTGGTTCAGGCTGTTCCAGGTTGGCTTAGGGTTGGCTCCGGGTGGGTTCCCCTGAACCAAAACCTGGTGATGCTGAGGATGTTGAAAACATGCCGGGCCTGAACCTATCCCAAATGGACTACCCCAAACCTACCCTAAACCTACCCCAAACCTTCGTGCACGCCAGGCTGTGCCAGGGCTAGGCTAATGCCAGGGCTATGCCCAAAAAAAGACACCGCAGCCAGACTAGGCGAGGCGCAAATTTCTGGTCCAGGTTTCTCGACCTTTGACGTTTCGAAATGGAATGACCCTTGTAGACCATTGTGGTTTCCTTCAACGGAATCCCGAGTTTCGCTTCATGAGACATGGTTTCTGAGCCCAAGGAAAACCATCCAGCTTACCTCGGGAGCAAAGCCGCTGATGCACCAGCAAGTTTTACCCAGGCGATGGAAGGTCCCAGAAGCCCCGAAATGGAAGACTTGGTGACCCATTTACAGTCAATTGGGGGAGGTGCCCGGCTATGAGGGAGCGGGAAAACATAGATACTTCACCCATGGGTACCTTTGCACTTTTTCCAGTTTGACATGTTTGTAGACTTCCGCATGTGAGTGGCCCCTTGGAGATTCGATTCCATCGTGGAAGGCCTACGAAAATGGCACTCGCGGGGGTCTTATGCGCTTGAGAAAGGGGCACTCGGCTCGGCTGGGATTTCAGCGCGTGTTTGTGCTGCACTCCCAACCTGCTTCGACCTTTTGTGGAAGATGAGAAAGGATTTTGTTTTAGGGCATCCGAATCCTTCGATCCGCAAGCGGGTTTCTTGCAAACCAAACCTGCGGGGTGGGTGGGGTGTTTTAGCAATGGGTTCAGATCCGATGTTGGGGGACATTTCGCCGCAAAGCGCGACAGGTGGTGGGGGACGAATCCGACCGCATCGTCAAGGAGCTGTGTTGCCGTGGGGCCAAAAATAGGACGCCAACCCCTTTGGGTTGGAGCGGAAGCCCAAATAGCACCCACACAAGTTTTCGGATGCATTCCGATTTTTTCTTGTTTTGTTTTGGAGGGTAAATCCAAGTGGCTTCCAAAAGAAGCTTTGGCAATTCCGCTGGTCTTGTGTTCCGTGACCCTCCCACGCTGAAAAGCCAACCCTAAGCCAACCCGCCTTCAACAAAGCCCAACAAAAGACCCTCAACCTTGTCCTAACCCCCCTAAACCACTCTATATCACTCACAAAGCAACTGCCTTTTTCAAACCTTTAGCCCAGGTAAACCCGCCTTAAACCCGAACCCAACTTCTGTGCTGCCCAACAAGCAGGCGACGAAGGTCTCATCGGCCAAACGACCAAGATGTAGGTTGCATCCACAAAGCCGCTGATAAGCACTGGGCAACCCGGCTTCAACAACTGCCTTGGTAGCGAGCCGCAACCAGCTGCAAGCAGTTGGTGTCTTTTTGTTTGCCACCAGGGTGTGGGTGAAAACCAATGGGATCCCATTTTGCGGTAGGTGAATTCTCACCACCCATTTTAGGCTTCCTATTTGAGTGGCTGGATTGAATCGGATGTTCACTGGGGGATACCCGATTGACACCAGCGGCGCAGTTGCATGGGCTACGCGGACTGGATCTGATCGCTCTGGGTATATTCTTCGATGGGTCCCACGTCGAATCCGCCAGTCTGCCCCTTGTCCTGTGGGATGCCTTTCCGATGTCGCTGAGTTGGCTCCTTTGGACCCGCAAGAGCTAGCAGAGAAGCACTGCAAGCCAGAAGTTCCATGCGGCTCATTTGCAATTTGCAAAGGCGAGAACTGGAAGTACTTGGGCCTACAGGATTTTGGAAAACCTCGGTTTATCTTTGCTTGCTCCGGCCTGTGCGATGACAGAGCTGCAATTGATCATCCTTCTTGAGCAGGAAAACATGAGTTGTTGATGATGGCTGCTAGGGTGGATGCCGCCTCCATGTTTGGGGCTTGGGGGTACGTGACAAGTCTCAGAACTTTAGTCGGCAGCTTTTGTCTTGCTGGCTGTCTGATTATGATCCGGGAGTCATGCCACTCGATGGCAGCTCGCCCTTTTGTTGCTCCTCGTCCACGATTCTCGTTTGCTTGAATCTTGGCTCCTGCTTGATTGTTCCACAAGGGACATAGCCCGACACATCCGCGTCCGTCCACGGTCCGTCCGCAGCTTTGGCTTTTCAACCATGGAAGCTTCACACGTCCCTTCCGCGTCCCTAGTGGTAGCTTTGGGCCTTGAGCCGGCCAATCCAAAACTGCTGCGCCGACTACGCGAGAGCATCCAAGTTGTGCGGCCCAACCCACCGCCGGACAACCGCGAAGAACGAGCTGCGGAGCAAGATCGCGATCGCGCCCTGGCCAGAGGCTTGCTATTGCAACGAATTGAGATCAGTTCGCCCTTTTGCGTCGCGCTCCGAAAGAGCGCCGAACTGTATTCAACATAAAGCTGGGCATGTGTCATCAAGCGTATTGTCAGACAGGAATTGCAGAGGAAGTCGAGCCCAAGGCAGAATGGTGGCAGCTGAATGGGACGAAGGATTTGAAAGCTCGTTTTCTTGCTAAAGGCTTGATTATCCTTGCTTGCTGCTTCGGAGAGACAACACAGAGGCGAAGAGAAGGGAAGTTTGGGAAAGGATGAGGGGAGAGACGTAAGAGAATAGGAGGTACCAGGAGAACAAAGAAGCAAGAAAAAGACAGCTACAAACATTTAACGAGGGGGGAATGAAAGTATCTTGCTTCCTTTCGAACAGTCACATAATTACATGTTACTTCCAATTGTTCATTTTTTCAACGAACATTTGTTTAAAACAATGGGGTTGTTTCAGCAATTTCTTGGCTGTTTAAACATGTGCTTTTTGTCAAACCCTTGCCAAGTCGTCATTGTTTCAACAAACAGCCAAACATCAGGCAGCAAGCAACAGCACATACATTTGCAAAATGGTACTTTTGCAAATTCCTAGTCTCCACATTCTCCATACACAAGCATGCTGGAAAGCTCCGGAATGCACCGCAATGCTTTAAAACAATTGTGTGCGTGTGCGTTTGGAGTCAGAAATCCGATGGCTGTTGTCAGGCTTTGCCCGTGGGGCTAGGGGACAAGGCTGCGGTTGGTCGCAGAAGCTACCAATTGCAGTTTTAGAAAACGGTTCGGATGTGGCTTTTGTGAAACCACCCCTGCAGGATATTACAAGACTACCAACAAAATCGCTAAACAAAAGCTACTTCAACATGTGATGTTCATGAATAGTCGGCCTTTTGTTTGTCACAAAACAAAAACACAAGCACAGGAGTTGTTTAGGTTCTGACGCGTTCAAGCCTATAATGATGGGAGGATGAGACGTGTTTGGCATTCGTCCTTCGGCGTTTGGCCTTCTTACCTCCGAGGTGCTAATCCGCAGAGATGAGTCGCTGGGGTTTGCGGCGTGTCGCCTTGCAGTTATGCCGCACTCCACTCCTGGAGCGATGCCAAAACGCGCTCAGTGTAATTCGACCTTTGCCAAAGTGGCCATGAACCGATCGGTTGCTTGCGTTTGCTTCAATGCAAGCTTCACAATGCCAATTCCTCTGACAGAGAGGCCTGCGTTGGGCGGTTACCATGCTTGAACACGCCAACCCCGAGTTCAACAGGACGTGGCATCCGAAGAGACGCCTTATCCAAGTTCGGCTGCCTCGTCAAATTGTTGTGCGTCGGCGAATTCGAGTGCTCAGACAATTTTCAGACATTGCGCGACCGTTGGCCTCTTGGGCAGTGTCAACAGTGACAGGCGCATGATCACATGTTGTGAACTTTCAAAGCTGAATATGGATATGTCATAGCAAAAGTAGTGATGGTCTGCTTTTGGTATCCCTTTAGGTCAGCCTGCAACAGTGAAAAGGGTCCCTCAAACAATCACAGGCCGAACACATGTACATTCTTTCCAACATGAATTGTTCGCGATGAGCAACGCGATTTGCCTACAAGATGTCAATTTGCTGACGATGGGCTTATGGTAAGCACATACACAGATCGTGCGCCACATCATTTGCGGTCCACGTTATGTTCTTAGACATTTTCTCCAGGCCTGGCTAAACAAGCCATGGCCGACTGACCTGCTGTTTCGTTTGTTTCCTGACATGGTGTTACACATCAGCTTTCCTCGAATTGGTGGTTTGGAGCTCGGTTTGGTGGTTGGTGAAACGGAGGGGTTCCCAATATAGCCTCTACAAAAGCCAGGGCTGCAAGTCCCCACCTAAATCCAAAGCTCCAAGCTGGCGGGTTACCTGAAGGACTTACTCATTGACAGGCGAAGGGGCACCTAGTGCTTGGATCGTTGCGAACATGAGGCTCCGAATGACTTGCCTTTCACTTACAGAGACCTGCCCTTGGGCTTACTTGTTTTGCGAGCAGCTTTGCCAAGCGCGGAAGCATGAACGGAAGTTTGCGCTTTCGATAAGAGCTGAGCCACACTCGTTTGGTGGTCATGCGATTGATCCCAGAGCTAGCTACGAATCGCTGAATAAAAGTGC
>CAUJNA010000561.1:156355-161355 GCA_963377175.1 Effrenium voratum | reverse complement strand
CAATGTGGAATTTCCGTCCGTGCTCCAGGACGCTTCACACACACGGAGCACCAACTGGGGCGACATCACTTGTGCAAGGCCCATTGAGTCTTGCAAGCATCAATTGTGCGAGAAAGTCTTGTGGCGATGACTGACCACACATACTTGGCTTTGGAATTGGTCTTAAGGGAACGGAGGAGTTCAATCTCTCCCTCAGTCCAAGGCTGCGAGGCTTCAGGTTCGGCCTCAGTAGAGGCATCAGTCCTGGTCGATGGGGTAGCTTCGCTTGGTCCACGAGCAGGTTTTGGATGCCGTAGATCGTGAGGAGGCCAAATCACGTGCGCGGCGAGCTCGTTTTTCGCCGGGGGAAGACGGAGGAGGGGTGGGCGGAGCCCAATGATCAGGGAATTGTTCGTCATGATCAGTGGGAAGGTGTTCATCTGGAGCATCAGGAGGTGGCCCAAAGAGGTCCTCGAGGGGGGCCAGGAGGGGTGTTGGTGGTGAGTTGGTCAGGTCCTCAATGGCGGGGTTGAACGTGGCCTCCGGTGCCAAATCAGTTTCGGCAGGCGGACTCTCAGGGAACTCGCGGATGGTGGCGATGCCTTGTTGGGCAATGCCAAGGATGAGTTCGAAGTCTTGGAGCAGCTGGCGTGCTGTGTTGGTATCCATGCTCGTAACGGATTTTTGTCAAACAGTCAAACAGCTGCGGCGCGAAAATCAGGTCAAATCTGTCAGGATGCAAAGGCAGAGAAGAAAACCAGTGTGGTTCCGCAAAGGACGGTTTTTCTTCTCTTTGTAAGGTGAAACCGTGTTGGAGGTGCAACCTCTTCAACATTGCAATACCCTGACCTCGCTGAAACTCAGGAAAGGAAACTCGGTTGATCAGCGTGCGTCCGGAATAACATCCAGATTCCTTATGCATCAGTGGTGCGGCTGACTTGACGGAGAGCATGGTGTGCTTCTCATGCGAGGGGATGAAGGAGATGGTGCTGCTTGTGAGGTTCAGTCGGAACCCCAAGAAGTCCAGGGCGGCTTCTGTGTCCAGGAAGATGTCTCCTCCATAGAAGTGTTCGACGCACAGTATGTTGGCTGCCGGAGTCGAGAGCCACCTGGGGGTTGCGATCACGAGTCTGTTGTCCACGTAGCGGAGTAGGAGAGTATCTTCAACGGAGCGAAGTCCCGATGTGAGGTGAGTGTTGGTCCAACATTGTTCGGCGACCGCGATCACCATCAAACAGAGAGCTGGGGACGCGGGGGATCCCATCGGTGCCCCACGTGTTTGCCTGAATGAACGAAGGCCGACAGAGAAGATCTGCATGTCAAGTGTGGCCTGAATGATCTCGGGGATGTCGTCGAGCCACAGGGTGCGTTGTGTGGGTTTGTGTCGGCGACGGCGTCCGTTGTAGACGCGGGTGATGGCAGAGGTGTCAAGTGTGTCCACTGTGAGGTGTGTGGTAGAGGAGTGTGGTTGTCGTTGTCGGTACCAGGTTAGCAGTAGTCGCCAGTCGAGGAAGGGTGCAAGCATCGGTCTCGAGGGGCCAGGTGGAATGAGGCCCCGGAATTGTAAACTGGATCGAATGGCGGAAAGGCATGCCTGGTGGTGTGGTTCAGGCAGGTGTGTGGCTATGCGATGAAGGACATAGAGAGCGGCGGGTGGGAAGTCTCTGCTCCGTATGTAACGGATGGCATCAAATCGTCGTAGAGTGTTGCTGCCAAGATCGCCCAAAAATCGCAACAAATCCAGGCGGTTGTCCACGCGTTTGGCCAGGAAGGCCTGTTGTAGGGCGATGGGTAGTCGTAGTCGGCGGCGTTTTCGCCAGATGGTGGCGAAGCCCATGTGCCGGGATTGGGAGAAGTCCAATTGGCGTATGAAGCCCGTGCGTGGCCGGAGATGTTTCTCGATGAAGCCAAAATTGAGAGACGGTTGCAGTTCCTGGATGTAGAACTGTTCAGTGGCAAATAGGTCCGTTGCCGGAACGACAGTGTGAATGGGCACCGAGGTGTAGTGGTGGAAAAAGTCGAAATGTGCCCACCACCGGACTGCCAGTTCGGCATTGACCAGATGATGTCGCTGAACTTGGAGTAGTTTGCGAAGTTGGCTGCGGCCCCGTGCCATGAGGGAAGCGCGAGTGGCTCCGAGGTAGAAAAAGGTCTGCCACTTTGGATGGCTGGTGAATCTCAGATAAACCGCTGAAGGGACAAGCTGAGAAGAGAAATCGGAAGCAGGGTTGTCCAGGCCAAGTCGAGTAAGCAGGGCTTTCAGTCTGCCGGAACCACAGGAGAGATGGCAGACGTCAAGTAGCTGAAGCTGTGCGAGTAGCCAGGAGCAAGAATGACGTGCGGTGACGTCATCGGTTGGGGAGAACCGAAGAGTGAAACGGAGGACAGTGAGAAGTTGGCAGCAGTGGTGTTGCCAAAATTTGTGCTGCCTGGCTGTGCGTCGTTGTCGGTGTGCTGTTGAGAGTCACTGGTAGAAGTGACTCGCAGCGGCCAGGATGCGGCCCAAGGCCGATGACCCCAGTTTTGATAGGGTTCGCACCGGGATGTCCCATAGCACAGCGGCTCGTTCGAGTTGGGCTCTGGTGCCGGAGTCCAGTGTGGTTGCCCATTTTGCGCAGTCGTTGGACCAGCTTTTTAGGACATGCTTGCTCTCTTTGCTGGTTTTCTGAGAGGTGATCCATCGCTGGACTGTGGTGTCGGAAATGTCGGGTGGGAAGTTGCTGGTGAGCCATTGGCAAACGTGGGGAGGTGGTTGGAGCAAGTCGCGGGGCTCCTTCCAAGTGGGTGGGGAGGGGAGGGGGGAGGGGTCGGGGTGCCGCCGTGGGTGGAGGGGGCTGGAGGGTTGCCGCCGTGGGTGGGGGGAGCCGGGGGGGGTTGGGAGTCGTCTGCAATGCGAGTGGGCAGGGGTAGGGCGGGGGATCCGTCCTGCGGTGATGTGTCAGGTGTAGTCAACCGTGGTCGCTTTATGCCGAAGTCCAGGAGGGAGGCCTGAGATGGACGGGGGGGGGGAAGGGGTTGGGGGGGAGAGAGCCGCCAAAGGAGGGTGGACGAGGGCCGGGGTGTGGTGGGTAACGGGGAATAGGTTGGCCGTAGGTCTGACAGGGAGTCGGATGTGTAGCTGGCGGTGCCGATGCCGGGGAAGAGCATCCGTAGGAAGGCCCGGACAGGGCCCCGCACGGGTTCCCGGCCATGTTGTTGCCGTACACGATGCCATGATGATGGGATGCCGTGGGCGAAGGCTGCGGTGGTAAGTTTTGCCTTTGGAGCGCCGTAACCAAACCTCGAGGGGGTTGGAAAGCCATGAGAAAACACGGGGGAAAAAGGAAATGTTCGAACCACAAGCTGGTGAGCGGAATCAAGCGGGTAAGGTCACAAGGTGAGAGAACGGTCGCGGAAAGGCAGAACAGCAAAGCAAAGAAAAAAGGCGATCAAACAGTGCACCAATTCTTTTCCTGGTTGGGTGGAAGATGGTACACTTGCGCCCCGTTAAGCCGGGCGCTGCAGCGCGATGCCTCTCAGCATCGCAAACTTGGAGTGAAGGCACCACTTTTTGCCTCGGCGGCATGCGAAGTGGCGCCGCACGTTGTGTTGATCCTCGTGGCTTCCCCCGGATTCGAGGATTTTGTGCTGATTGATGGAGCGTAGTTCCCCAAAAGCGATGGCGCCGAGTTGAGACTTTCCGATTGCAAAGTTCTGCAAGAGCTGGCCGAGCGTGTCGGGCGTGCATGCCGTGGGGGTGGCCTGAGCGTAGCATCCAAAGCTCGGGTAGTCATGGTTCTCGGGCCTCCAAGCAGCGGGTCGGATCATGTTCTCATGGCACATGCGGCGCACTCGATCCGGTGTGGTGCCGTGCACATACATGACAGCGTGATGGGAGGCCGTGCCGGATCCAGCTTCCGGGTCTCCGCCAGCAACTGGCCAAGGATGAGGTCGGGGAAACCCAGTGGTTGCGAACACCATGCCGTGTGATTCCCGTCCCAAGAGGTGGTAGAAGCTGGGATCGAACGGTATGGGAACATCCGTGTCCATGGTTCGCAGTTCCCAGCATTCCGCGAGGAGATCGGCATGTGAAGGTGGCAAAGCAGGGTCCAGGTCCATCAAAATGGCCTTAGTCTGTTCCACCCTGGAGATGTCCAAGGCTGGAAGCGGGTCCAGCACCCCCAACTCCCTAGGCGTGGGAACTCGCAGCGGGTCAGTCTTGGCCGTGTCCATGACGTTTCTCCATAGATCAAGCCACCGGTTGTCGGAAGTGGTGGTGGCATTGATGCCCGCCTCCGATGGAGGGGGGTCCAAATCACCGGGGTTGTCGAAGGGGGGTTGGGGAGGGTGAGGAGTAGCCGGCGTGGGTCGGGGAGGGGGAGGGGGAGTGGAAGTGAAGGCCGCCGCAGGTGCTGGGTGAGGGGGCAAGCTAGTGTTGTGGTGGCCGGTGCGGGACGTGGGGTGGGGTTGCTGCCCATGGTGCTGCAGTGACCAGGACGGTCGTTTGCCCTGGTTGTTTCGGTGGCCGGTGTGGCTGGCGCCATGGTGGTGCATGTCCCAGCGGTTTTTGTTCTGTGGTGGGTATCCCCACGATTGGTTCCGCCAGTGTGAGGAGGACCATTGAGACTTGTTGGAATCCTTCCCGGAAGTGCGCCAGGAGGAGGAATCATGAGTAGTGTGAGTGGGTCGGTGCGAAGTCGTGGCTCTGGGTGCAGGGGAGTGTCGATGGTGGGACCTGTGTCGGGGGGAGCGGGAGCGGAGGGAGACAGTGGGGTGGTGTGCACGTCGGGAGTGGTGGAAGTGTCGGGAAGGGGAACGTGACCTGCTGTAGCTGCGGGATCGTCGGGTGTCGTGTCGTCGGTGCGACTTGTTGTGCCTGCGATGGTGGCTGGTGTGGGAGTGGGAGTGTCGGTGCTGTCTGGGGCGGGAACGGGATCTGCGAGAGTGGGGATGGTGCCGAGTGTCCGGGGGAGGGTGGTTGGTTGAGGAGGTAGCGGCAGGAGCCGCAGCGGCAGCTTCGGGTGCGCGCGCCGGCTGAGGCT